>LPNX010061195.1:470272-480994 GCA_001517045.1 Pseudotsuga menziesii | reverse complement strand
TGTATATATATATATATATATATATATATATATATATATAAACATGTTTTACAAAAAATAGGTCACAAGACCTCATCTGAAGCACTCGGGCTTTGAGGCAAAAAATCATCATACAAAAGTCCTAAAGCTATCTATCAGCTTCTAGTGAATACATAATGCACCCTATCAGCTAGTGATGCTCATGGTAACACATAACTTCCCAAGATACTTGATGTAGCAGTCTGTTGAAATGACCCGATACTCCCACTGTAGGCCTTTGGTACCTCAATGGGAGGTCATCAATTGAGGAATCTAGGATGTCTAAAGTCAACCTCTCGAGGTTCTCCTCTAGATCCCCTGTCTCATTATTGCTTTGTGGTACAAAACAGGCTTCAGCTCGCCTGTCTAGTGGGGAGGATCCCCCAAGTCATGCTGCTTCGACGTCTGCATGAAAACATTCAAGTCTCATTACTAAAAATAAAAAATATAAAACATCAAAACATAAAAAGACAATTTCCATTTTAGGGTTTTTGTTTCTTACCGATATCGCCCCAATGTCCACCAGGTGGGAGCGATAGGTTAGGGTCACCACTAAAGTTAGTTCCCGCATATGCATATTCCTCCACCATGAGGAGTTGATCTCTCAACCATCGAAAGAACGGGTCACCAAACTTTACCTTTGCCTCTACCCGCTCCAGTACGAGCCATTATCCGGACCCATATCTGCATGCGAGGGTCCCATGCCCTCAACTCTATAAATACCACCTGGGGTCTCATCTGTGGAACCTGCTCAAAAAAAGAATCAAGCTAGAATGGAACTGAAACCAAATTGCTTCAGCTCCCCCTTTCGTCACTTGGTCAGCTAATCCTTGAAGATCAGAAGTAGAGCTTCCGCCTAGTTGAAAACTATGGGTGCCATGGCCTCTATGGTATAGAGCATGTGCGCTCTAGATGCTTGGTTTACCCCTTGGATTCCTACCACTCTCTGCATGGTAAAAAACATCGTCCATAGTGGGCCATCCACCACTGCTTTTATGGGAATTTTTTTCCCCGATGTCCTGGTCCTAGGAATACAATGGAGGTTTATCAACTCTTGAGTAGTAATGTCCCCTCCATGGGAACTAGTCAAAGAGATGGGAGCACCTCGTCTCGATAGTCCTATTAGGAATTAGATGTCCTCTACTTCAATTGTCAATATATGAGCACGAACCTCAAAATACTGTTTCTCTAGATTCCACAACCGAAGTATATGTTCTAATAGTCGCTCATGTGACACCAGGCTAGGTGTGCAAAAAAACTTTAGAAGTCCACAATCTCTCAATGCGTCTATACAACCCACGTTTCATTTGGCAAATGCATCGTCATTGTCATGTTGGCTCTCTTTCCATATTACAATTTTTTATCAATGGGAACCTGTCAAAAACCATCACAAGACCAATTAGAAAGATCCCCAATCATTCAAGTCATCAAATTTGAGCTAGTTTTTCTTGTGCATGCATTTTTATTTACCCATGGTCAGCACCTCCTGTGTCTCATTGAGGAAAAGTGGTGGCACTGCCTGTGTGCAGTGTTTCCGGCACCATTCTAGCAGGGTACCCCTTATCTTGCAAGGGATAAGAGTAGTGCCTGCTTCCATGGTTTTACAACTCGCACAATAGGCCCAAAACACCACCAAAAATAAAAATTGAAAGCATGAAATGAAAGAGTAGGGTTCAAGCTATTACCTAGAACTGACGGTGCATGATTCCGATGATAGATGCTTCCGATATTAGCAACTAAAAATCTGGCCAAGAAAATGCTCCAAATTCTCTCCACTATGGGTAAATGGTAAAATGTTTTGATTTTTTACTATTTACATAACTTTTATATACATTTTAGGTTTTTACATGTTATAGTTTTTTTTTAAATCATTTATTACTCAAAATCTATCACTCGTAATCCTTTAATGTCGATTATTGGAGAATTTAACACTTTTTTTTCAAGTCGTTGCACGATAGAAGACCGGTAGTAGTAAAAGTTTTGGGAGTTCATTTTTTACTTTTTAGTCCTACCATAAAACAAAAAAAATTCTTTTGAGCGTTTATTGCAACACTTTGGTCACGCTCTCCAAATTTAGCATCAAAGGTCTGAGTCCTTTTATGATTCTGTTCAGGCTCGTAAAATCTCTCATCGTGAAAAGAGACCTAGTGGAGTCTTCTTTAAACTCTTTTCGGGCTCCTTAAATATGAAAATATTGTCGAGTGATTTTGTCTTCTTCACGCTCGTTAAAGCACTTGAAGAGTCGTTCATCTGATGGTAGGTTATCACTTTTTCGGTTCAGGTGAACTATTTTACAAAAAAGGACCCTGTGGAGTCTTCTTCTGTGGTCGTTCAGACTCTCTAAACATGAACGATACCGATTTAACTTTGATTGGACTCATTAAATTAAACATTGAGAGACCCTCTTTTGGGAAAGAACCCCTCCTCTCTCAGGTTCGTAAAACATATGAGTTTGGAATTGTCTTCGGATGATCTATAACAAGTGTTTGTTACCCTCTTTGAACTTGTAAAACCGAAAAGAGGCACTCATCAACCATGATGGGGAAAATGGGAAGGGAATCATTTTGCAAATAAATGGCACTAGTTTTTCATTACCTTTGAACATGCAACTTATCTGCATATCATTTCAATCAATTGGGTATTCAGTTTATCTCTATGATGATCTACTTCATTTTTCATGTCACTCCTTTGATTCTTTCAAAAAAATGCATTGTCCACCGTCGCACTGTGTGTTTGTTTGGTTTATTCATGCAGCCAAGAATTTTGTCATGCCACCCGATGTTCAAAGGGAAGTTTAAGAAGTCTACCTCTGCAGTCAAAACAATCACTATGTCATTACTTTTGAGTTAGTGTTATGGTTACCTTATTCACATCATTCCAAAACTGTGTTCCAAGTTTCGTGTCATCAATGTGGGACTCATCATGGCCATCCTTTGATGAGACTATTTCCGTCGACATCAGCTCATCATCCGGGAAATAGTCTTAGAAGAAAAATGTAGTACCTTGAGATATGTATGCCTTAATGACAGATTCTCTCGCTATCGAAATAGGTTCACATCATTGACCTTTGATCGATAGAATCGACTGGGTGTTCGACATCAAGACATCTATTCATGCTCAATAGATTGTACTAGGGTACCTTGGGAATCATTAACATCAATGGTGATCTCCCTCGCACTTGTTAACGGTTCCCATCATTGGCTAGTAATCAATTGTTTTCTACCTTGTTCGACTTCACATCATTGTAATCACATCGATAGAATCGTACTTTTTGGAAGACGAGATGAAGACCCTGGGCATTTGTTTAGCACTCATTTCTTTCCCCAGGTTGTGATGGAGTTTTGTATATCTAGCATGGATCCACATTTGTATGATCATGGCTATGCTCAAATTTGCGTCTATATGACATACATCTACGTTGTATGTCCGGTAGCTATGTCCAAGTTTGAGTCCTCTATCACATGGATCTACGTTGTATTCTAGTAGCCATGGTTGTTTATTCCTCTCATGGATCTGCTTCCTATTGGTCTGCAGCCATCAGTTGGTTACATTTTTCCATGAGTCAAAAGTATTGATGTACTACAGATGCCTACTCGACACCATTCTCCAACCGAGCTGACATTCTCACCTCGGAGTGACAACTTGTTCTCTCAAAGCTCTCTCTTGTTGTATCCCTCTAAGCCTCATGCTTTGGGGGGCATTATGTTATACCTAAATCCTGTCACTATCATGTGATGAGATCCTTAAGCCCTATGTTTTCCCTTAATCCCAAAACTTGGAGTGGAAACTTGCTCTCGATATCAATTCTACCTGAAAAAACCTAGCACCATGCTTTTCCTTTGGCTCATGAGCTATGTAACACCTCGGTTTTGACCTCGTTGCATTAATTGCACATGATGTATATATTGTAATGATCATGGTGTGGAGCTAAAGGCCAAGGCCTCGCCATTGATCAGTTATGCTATGTTTTGGATTTAAATATCTCACCGATTGTATATCGGGGAATGCGGTATACGTTTTAAGCTATCACCATGTAAATATGCATCTATAATTAAAATGAACCCGACCAGCTACGATCGCAGCAACTAAAATGAGAAAGGGGCATGATTTTCACAAGGATAAGGGTAGGGGAAATTGTCAAAACTTCATCCAATGAGGGAAAATACCCATGTGTCTTCTTCCCTTGTTTTATTTCAACCACTTTCATTAAGAACGACTGCTGGTGGTTGAGACAGTTATGGTCTTTGGGAGTGGGGTGGCAGGACTGTCAGTCCTCACCCACATGCACACTCCACCATGGTTGACTTCACAATGGCAAAGGAAAAAAAACCTACATGCACCTTGAATTCGCGTCCTCTCTCCATCATTGCTCCTCCTCACGCAGGATCCAAAGTCTGTTCATCCACAGACATAATTGGAGCTGCTTTTCGTCACGCAGGATCTCCATTGCCTGTTCATTCCTCACGGGATTTGATTGTTTTTGCACGCACAGGATTCTTTCTTGTTTTGGTCTCATGCAGCCCGGAGGGAAGAGCCATCACCACTAGCAGTTACATTTTTCCCATAGTGTGGAATCGGATGTTTCTTGACCTGCTTTTGGAATTGGGTGTATATATTCCTTCACGCAATGAGTTTTGCATTGTTGTCAGTTCACGCAGGAAGCTAGGAGCTGTTCGATCTTTGTCACCCGCAATTTTTCCTGCGGAGAGCCATTTACGCTCAGGGACAGTGATGTGGTCTGTGAAATTCTTTCCCGTTTGCTTAGTTGTCTAGGGAGGACTGCTGTCTTTCCCCATGCTGTGATTGCGATTGCTGTTGCATTTGGGACTATTAAAATTCACCCAAGAGTCATTTTTCTTGTTAAGCTGTAATTGCTGGTTTATTTCCTGTGAGCAATGGGTGGTCTTCAGACTATGTTGGGAGCAGGGATGGGGGATTGGTTTACTTGATAAACCTGGTGGCTGGAACCCACACAGATAGAGCTATAGGGCTGGATTTCTTCTCCACAACCCCTGAATAGCACTGGAAGGGAATGCAGGGCCTGAGGGACTATGTAGCAGAGTGTTGGGAAATAGGGCAGACCTGGGTTGGCAGAACCGGGTTTAAACCTTTTGTGTCGCACCAACAAAAGACCCACAGTGTTGGCCCTTTCGGCAACAACCTGCGCGCAGGTTGCAGTCTCACCCGAAATAGCTATGGGGTGTCGCAGAATCAGGTTTCTGCAAGCAAAGAGGGGGGATTACTGTACCTTAGCCTTTAATAACCTTATCTATTAATAATCACAAAGTTTACCATTCATCCTCATATAAGTTCGCAGATAGATAGATAACCGTGACTTGCTTAACCCACTACATGGAATTCACAGCAAAGCTTATTAGTTAGCAGTGATCTAGATTTATCAGATATATATTTGTTAATGCATAAAGATAACAGAAACAGAAACAACACAAGAAACCACAACACCGAATATAACGTGGTTCACCCCCAGTGTAGGGGCTACGTCCACCAAACTGCGCTTTATTCAACTTGCTACAAAACAACAGTTTGATCTGTGCACTCAGCTGCAGATTCCTTCAATCCTTAAAAGCCGCGCACACAGCAGCAGGCCCCTGCGCACACAGCTGCAGGTCTTTCCTTAATCTTCCTTACAAACAAAACCCTCTGTGCACACAGCTACAGAGGTCGTCCACGCACACAGCTGGGACTTAACCTTCTTTACAAAATCAACCTTAACCTTGCCTCAGTCTTTCTTACATCACAAAACCTAACCTTTCTTCTTTTCATAAACGCTTATTTATACTGCACGTTTTTACAAAACCATGGTCTTAAACCATGGGCACCCAAAACCCTCAACCCTGGGCTTAAACCATGGGTTTATTACAAAAGACTTTGACTCAACCTCAACGCCCCTAAGAATATTTTGAGTCCAAACTCACGGAGTTATCCATCTTAAGAACCGTTAGGGTGTGCGTCCCAACAGGCCCCTAAGACTCACCAGTGGCCCGTCCCGGGACACTCTTCAGTTTCTCTGGTGGCAAATTTCTGCTAATACAGCATAGTGTGCTGCTTGCTGAGCTCTCCATGCTGCGGTCGGCTGCCTACTTCTGTCCTTTGCAGAAGTTTTGCTGATGAAGGCCGTCGCGGTCCATCTACAACATCATTCTTTACTCCAATTGTCGATGCCTAACTATCCACAATTTGGGGTCCCCTGGGATTGCATGTCCTACTGCGGAAGGAGTACAACTTCCAGGGTGCTGCTATTTTAAAAGATTGCATGGCAGGATTTCCCAGAGTCTTTCTACGAGGCCTCATGTCCTTTGTTGCTCTATGTTAGAGCAAACTCGGGTCCGTCTCTGCAAATTTAGAGCAAACTCCAGTCCATCGATGTACTTAGCCAAGTAGACTGTACTGGTGGAGCACTCAGAAGGTGCTACAGACCTCTATCCCTTAATTCTCGTACTAGTGTCTGAACTTTACAGTTGTTCGACATGGTTCGGCTGAATATCTCGCAGATGTGCTGAAGGCAAAACGCAGGTCGAGATGGCTTCTTATAGAATCCCGAGGTGGAATTTGTCATCATGGTGGAGTAATGACGCCAAATCTGATGAAGGGCCGGAAATCTTTTCCACACAGTGTTGGATTCTCCCAAAATCTCATTATGACAAGTAATGAAGGCAGCTCTCGTGCCAGCGCCGCCGAGTGTATTGTGTCCCATCCGTCACTTTTTTAGGCCGCGACACACCTTGGACCCTACGACACAACAACAACCTTGGGCTTCGACACCGTAAGGCCGAGTGTCCTACGACCAACCTGTGGCTTCACAACCTGTAGACTAAACAGACTGTGATAATCCATAATGCTACAAGCATCTTCGCTTGTTTGCTTGGTGCTACCTCCTATTCTGAGAACCTGGCCTATCCATATACTTTTTTAAGTGGCTCCCGTTTATCAGAGAGGGAAAGGGCTCACCATTTAACTTAGCTAGCTGGACTGCGCCCCCATCAGTAACCTTCTGTACTACATACGGTCCTTTCCAATGTGTCTTAAACTTCCCTGGGAACTTCATGAATTTGCTGTCATAAAGGAGCACGAGATCACCCTGCTGAAATTGTTTCTTCTTGATGTGTCTGTCATGCCATGCCTTTTCTCGAGCTTTCTGTACCTGTTGTTGGAAGCCTGCAACAAATCTATCCTCCTCCAGTGCTAATATCTGGTTCAGTCTTTCGGTGATTATGGTTGGGTCATCCATCTCGGTGAAAGTAGATATCCGGAGGCTGGGAACAATGTATTCCATGGGCATGACAGCTTCTTGTCCATAAACTAGTCGAAAGGATGTATGACCTGTCAACTTTTTGCAAGTAGTTCTGTAATCCCATAGCATTGCTGGAATTCAAAGATCCCAATCATTCCTGTTAGCGTTACACACCTTGGTCAATGCATGCTCAAGGATTTTGTTAAAAGCTTCGACAGTCCCATTTGCTTGTGGGTGGTATGCGTTACTCTTTTGATGGTACACCTGAAATTCTTCAGTCAATACTTCAATAGTTCTGTTCAGGAAATGTGACCCCTGATCACTCATGAGAACTTTAGGGCACCCAAATCTGGATAATATGTTGTCGAAGATGAACTTTGCAGCAGTAGTTGCGCTATAGGTCTTGACTGGTTGAGCTTCGGCCCAACGGGTAAGATAATCAGTTGCTGTGATGATGTATCTAGCTCCTGACTTTTTCGTAGGAGGGTTGATAGGACCAACAAAGTCAATAGCCCATTTGTCAAAGGCCTATAATGTTACTTGCGAAACTAGGGGCATTTCATCTCTTCTGGATGGTTTACCTATCCTCTGACAGATGTCGCAGCTGTGGCAATAATCTCTAGCGTCTTTGTGAAGTGTGGGCCACCATAGGCCGGCTGTAAAAATCTTCTGCACTGTGGCCTTGCCTGCATAGTGTCCTCCTGCTGCGCTAGAGTGTGCTTCAGCCAATATTAGAGGTTTTTCGTGTTCCATAACACATCTACGCAGTATCTCATCTGGTCCCATTTTATACAGATGTCCTGCTATTAAGGTGAAGTCCGCGGCTCGAAGCACCAACTGCTTCTTCTGTTGTGTGGTCATCTCTGGAGGGGGGAGACCTGTAGACAAATACTGAGCAATATCCTAGAAATATTCATCAACTATCTGGATGGTAAATAGTTGTGCATCGGGGAGGCCTTCATCCAGATTGGTAGGTTCTTCGCCTGACTCGAGCCTCGACAAGTGGTCAGGTCCTAGGTTAAGTCTTCCAGGCTTAACAATGATCTCAAAATCATATTCTTGAAAGAGAATTAACCATCTGCATATTCTTCCACCTAGCACAGGTTTTTCAACCAAGTACTTCAAAGCAGAATGGTCAGTGAACATCTTAAAATGAGATCCTAGCAGATAATGTCGAAATTTTTGTAATGCATATACCATAGCAAGACCTTCGCGTTCTGTCATGGTATAATTTTTCTCTGCTGTAGACAACTTCCTGCTGGCAAAAGAAATAGGGTGATCGATATTACCTGCGCCTGGTTGAGCGAGCACAGTACCTAAAGCAATAGAAGATGCATCGATGTGTACATGAAACTCCTTGTTCCAGTCAGGGAATACTAGGATAGGGGCAGTGACCATTTTTTCCTTAAGAATGTCGAGGCTTGCTTGGAATTCGGGTGTCCATTCGAACTTAGTATCTTTCTTGAGCTGCCTTTCCATTGGGGCTGTAATCTTGGCATATCCTTGGATAAATTTCCTGTAGTAGCCAGTGTGGCCAAGCATCGTGCGAAGTTGTTTGACGGACTTCGGAGGTGGCAGATTCACAATAATAGCGATCTTTGCTAGGTCCATCATCAATCCCTGCTTGCATACCACATGACCAAGTAGAATGCCAAAGGGTGCACAGAAGATGCACTTTTTTAATTTCAAGGAGATTTGGTGCTGTCTGCATTTGTACAACATGAGTCTCAAACTAGTTATATGGTCTTTTACTAGCCCAAAAATAGTGCAATCATCGAAGTAAACTTCTAAGAATTTATGTATGTATTCCTTGAATGCGGAGATGACTACTCGATAAAATATAGTAGGTGCATTTTTCAGTCCGAAGGGCATGACAGTATACTGGAAGGATCCAATTTCGGTAGCAAAGGTTGTCTTATGTCGGTCCTCTTGGGCAATTCGGATCTGATGGTAGCCCGAAAAATCATCGGTAAAAGAGTACACTTCTTGACCTCCGACATTGTCGAGCACTTCATCTGTAAAGGGGGTGGGAAAGGGGTCATGCAGACAGGCATCATTGAGTTTCCTTAGATCGACACAGATTCGGATTTCACCCTTAGTCTTCTTCTCCTGGACGACCATAGGGCTGACCCACTCAGATTCTTCAACTGGTTCGATTATGCCTGCAGCAAGCATCTTCTCCAACTCTAGCTTAACCTTTTCCTTGTATTTGGGATTCAATCTATACGGACGCTGCTTCACAGGCTTCGCATCAGGCTTCAGTGGGATCTTCATTACACCGATATCTCCCAGGATACCTTTGATCTCAGAGAAATTTGTTGGAAACAGATCTTGGTATTCGTGGAGAAGTTGAGTTACCTTGCTTACCATCTCATCATCCCAATAGTCGCCAATGGTAGCGAACTTAGGCTGTGCATTGGATCCAATGTTAACTGTGCGCGTCTTCAAGGGCTGCATCACTTCGGCAACTTCGACTGCCCGTCCATGCACATCGCAGTATCCTTCCGACTCAGGGATATCAAGACAGCGCGGGTCTTCATCCTCGTCGACTGTAAAGTTATAACATTCAACTGTGAGGGATTCTTGTGTGGCCCAATCAGGGCGGTGTTGTGTCACTTCTTGTTCATTAAATACCTTAGTGTGGATGATCCTGACAGCCACATCTAGGGCTGGACAGACAGCCTCAGTAGAGAAAGTATGGATAAAACTATGAACGAGACAGACCCAACTTATAGTATCTTGGCGAAGTTCAGCCTCCTCGTACCAGTTTTTTGCTAGTGGTCCCAATGTGTGCACAAATCTATGGACCCACTCGTCCTGAGGTATAGACTTCCATGCCTCGCGGCATTTTCCTAAGTGGTCCTGGGGGAAAGTTTTTCCATCAAACTTGCTGTGCTCCTTTGCCAACTGGCCCCCGAATCTCAGGCGAAGGAGCTTCTGACATGCTTCCCAGGTAGGGATTTGCTTCTTATGGCTTGTCCACCATCTGACTGCTGTGGCTCTGAATGCTGACTCCAAAGCCCCCATTTTCTGTAGGTCGGGGACCTGGGCCGAAAAATGTCCAATAAATGGTTCAGGATCTGTCAAACCATCATACACAGGTATAGCTCTGGGTTGTGAGTCAATCCATCTGAGGGACTTGGTAGGGCAGATATTACTGCGCTCATGGTGTTCAGGGACTCGGGTTTTCCAACTTTCGGATTCGTCTTCAGAGTCCATCAGGCAGGAGCTACCAGACTCCCATCCTGCGGCTGGAGGATCCTCATAGCCTTCTTCCTGCGCCGTGATAGTGGAGATGGTTTCCGCATTAGCTTGATTCTCATGTCGGAGTGGTTCGCTGTACCATTCCCCTTGTGAAGGATCCAGGGGTAGGATGACCCTGAAGTCTTTCCCTTCGAAGACCATCTATCTCTTTTTTAAATTGATGACTGCGGCATTTTCCATTTCCCATT
>LPNX010061195.1:443331-462466 GCA_001517045.1 Pseudotsuga menziesii | reverse complement strand
GAATAAATATCCTTTGCCTAGGATTGATGACCTCTTTGATCAAATGAGAGGAGCAAAGGTATTTTCCAAGATTGACTTGAGGTCTGGTTACCATCAGGTTAGCATCAAGGATGAAGACATTCATAAGACAGCCTTTAGGACGAGGTATGGGCATTATGAGTTTGTATTGGTACCGTTTGGTCTCACAAATGCACCAGCTACATTTATGTGCCTCATGAATAGTGTCTTCAGCGGGTATTTGGACAAGTTTGTTCTTGTTTTCCTTGATGACATTCTTGTTTATTCTAAGAATGAGAAAGAGCATGAAGAGCATTTGAGATTGACATTGAATTTGCTTAGGGAGCATCAGCTATATGCAAAACTAAGCAAGTGTGACATCTGTAGAGATAGAATTCAGTACTTGGGTCACATTATCTCAGAGGAGGGTATATCTGTGGACCCTGAAAAGATTGAAGCCATTATGAATTGGCCTACTCCAAGAAATGTGACAGATGTAAGATATTTTATGGGGCTTGCAGGATACTACAGGAGATTCATTGAGGGATTCTCCAAAGTTGCACATGCCATCACTTCTTTGCAAAAGAAGGGGATGAAGTTCGATTGGACACCGAGGTGTGAAGAAAGCTTCTAGAGGTTGAAGAATCTTCTCACCAGTGCACCAGTATTGAAGGTTGCAGATCCAGAGAAAGATTTTGTGGTATGTACCGATGCTTGCAGACAAGGGCTTGGAGGAGTCCTTATGCAAGACAATCACGTGACATGTTATGAGTTAAGAAAGATGAAGGAGCATGAGAAGAACTATGCCACTCATGACCTAGAGCTTGCAGCCATAGTACATGCTCTCAAGATGTGGAGGCATTACTTGATGGGCAGGAGATTTGAGCTCAGAACAGACCATTGTGGTTTGAAGTATCTATTTGATCAGCCAACTCTGAATGCTAGGCAAGCAAGATGGCTGGAGTTTTTATGTGAGTTTGATTTTGAGATCAAGCACATAAAAGGAAAGGAAAATAAGGTAGCTGATGCACTCAGCAGGAAAATGCAAGAAATGCATGTGGCATCTCTTAATATTTGCCAATTAGATTTGAGGTAGCAGATTGTTAGTCATACTGCTGGAGATGAATTGTATGAGCAGGTAAAAGACAAATTGCAACAGCAAAGTCTTGAGAGGAAGTGTGAGGGATATAAATTGGAAGGAGATGGAATTCTCACTTACAAAGGTAGAATTTATATTCCGGATGTAGCAGGTTTGAGGAGAGTTGTTATGGATGAAATCCATCAAGCTTCGTATTCTGGTCACCCAGGATATCAGAAGACAATGGCTACAGCTAGGAAGCATTACTTTTGGCCAGGAATGAAAAAGGACATGGCTAAGTACATTTCAAGGTGTATGAAATGTCAACAGGTAAAGGTTGAGCATCAACACCCTGCAGGTTTGTTGCAGCCTTTTCCAGTTCTAGAATGGAAATGGGAAGTTATTTCCATGAATTTCATTACAGGATTGATGATGACCTGGAGGCAACATGATTCTATCATGGTTGTGGTAGACAAGTTGACTAAGGCAGCACATTTTATACTAGTTAAGTCTACGCATCAGACTGATGACATTGCAAAGATATTCATGAAGGAGATATTCAAATTGCATGGATTGCCGAAGTCAATAGTATTTGACAGAGATGTCAAGTTCACTTCCAACTTTTGGAAGGGGTTGTTTGCGGATTTGGGTACAAAGCTAAATTTCAGCACTGCATACCATCCTCAGACAGATGGGTAGATAGAAAGAGTTAATCAGGTGCTTGAAGACATGCTTTGCATGTACGTGATGGACAAACCAACCAAGTGGGAAGATTACTTACACTTGGTAGAGTTTTCTTATAACAATGGACATCAAGCATCCTTGGGGATGAGTCCGTATGAAGCTTTGTATGGAAGAAGGTGTAGGACACCAGTGACTTGGGATAATCCAGTGAACAGAATTGTGCTTGGACCAGAATTACTTAGGGAAATGGAGCAAGAGGTTGTAAAGATCAGGTAGAAGCTGAAAGTAGCACGGGACAGACAAAAAAGCTATGTAGATAGGCATAGGGTGAACAGGGAGTTTAGTGTTGGGGATCATGTTTACCTCAGAGTGAGGGCAAGGAAGAGTTCCTTGAATCTTGGAAGTTGTGCCAAGTTGTCACCTAGATATTGTGGGCCACTTGAAGTGCTTGAAATAATAGGGCCAGTTGCATATAGACTTGCATTGCCTGCTAGCACTAGAGCTCATAATGTTTTTCATGTTTCTTTGCTTAAAATATATGTACATGATCCTAACCATGTGATAAATTGAGATGTGATTCAGGTGGAACCCGAGGGAGAGTTCCGAATCAAGCCAATGCGCATCCTCGACAGGAAGGTCACAATGCTCCGGAACCGAGCCATAGGGCAGGTAAAGGTGCAATGGGAGCACTACAGGCCTGAAGAGGCTACATGGGAGCTGGAGGAAGCCATGTGATTGGCACATCCATTTTTGTTCAATTTTGCAGAACACTGAGGCGATACCAGTGTAGCATTTTGTTAAAATTTTGTAAAGCACTAAGGATAGTGCTATTGAAGGGGGAGGGGAATGTAACACCCCAGTTTTGACCCCGTTGCATTAATTGCACATGATGTATATATTGTAATGATCATGGTGTGGAGCTAAAGGCCAAGGCCCTGCCATTGATCAGTTATGCTATGTTTTAGATTTAAATTTGTCATCGATTGTATATCAGGGCATACGATATACGTTTTAAGCTATCATCATGTAAATATGCATCTATAATTAAAATGAACCCGACCAGCTACGATCGCTGCAATTAAAATGAGAAAGGGGCATGATTTTCACGAGGATAAGGGTAGGGGAAATTGTCAAACCTTCATCCAATGAGGGAAAATACCCATGTGTCTTCTTCCCTTGTTTTATTCCAACCACTTTCATTAAGAATGGCTGCTGGTGGTTGAGACAGTTATGGTATTTGGGAGTGGGGTGGAAGGACTGTCAGTCCTCACCCACACGCACACTCCACCATGGTTGACTTCACAATGGAAAAGGAAAAAAAACCTACAGACACCTCAAATTCGTGTCCTCTCTCCATCATTGCTCATCCTCATGCAGGAGTCGAAGTCTGTTCATACATGGACATAATCGGAGCGGCTTTTCCTCACGCAGGATCTCCATTGCTTGTTCATTCCTCACGGGGTCTGATTGTTTTTGCACGCATAGGATTCTTTTTTGTTTTAGTCTCACGCAGCCCGGAGGGAAGATCTGTCACCACTAGCAGTTACATTTTTCCCACAGTGTGGAATCGGATGTGTCTTGAACCGCTTTTGGAATTGGGCATATATCTTCCTTCACGCATTGAGTTTTGCATTGTTGTTAGTTCACGTAGGAAGCTAGGAGCTGTTTGATCTTTGTCACCCCTAATTTTGCCTGCAGAGAGCCATTTACGCTCAGGGACAGTGATGTGGTCTGTGAAATTCTTTCCCGTTTGCTTAGTTGTCTAGGGAAGACTGCTCTCTTTCCCCATGCTATGATTGCGATTGCTGTTGCATTTGGGACTGTTAAAATTCACCCAAGAGTCATTTTTCCTGTTAAGCTGTAATTGATGGTTTATTGCCTGTGAGCAATGGGTGGTCTTTGGACTGTGTTGGGAGCAAGGATGGGGGATTGGTTTGCTTGATAAACCTGGTGGATGGAACCCACACAAACAGAGATAGAGGGTTTGCTTTCTTCTCCACAACCCTTGAATAGCACTGGAAGGAAATGCAGGGCCTAAGGGATTGTGTAGCAGAGAAGGGACTGATTCCTTGTGTTGGGTGTGTGTGGGTGTTTTAGAAGCCGTGCTAATTCTGGTGTAGGTGTTCCTAGCTCTGCAATGAGCTCACCAGCTTAGCAATTAGCCTTCTCCAGCTCCTTAATGGCCTGATAAAAGCAACTGTGTTGGCTTGGCTGTGTGTTTTGTATATCCTTGGCTATGTGTAAGCCTGCTAGTTCCCTTAGTCCTTGGTGAATCATGCCCAGCTCAGGGGTGGCAGCGTTGCTGAGAGATTAAGGAGCACGCTGGCCTATGGTTCGGTGGAACATTGCAGCGACGTAGTTGGTTGCGGAATGACTTCTCCGTAAAGATAAGTGATCCTGTCCATTTTTACTTCTGCAATCATAATTTCTGCTAATGATATGATGAACATGTTTGAATGAATGATTGTGTGAATGCATGTTGATTCCGCTGTGTAAGGTGAATAATTATAGCTGTGTATGATGAACAGTTTCATTTGTGCATGTTATACTGCAATGCATTCTCTTTCAGCATTATGTTTCAGCAATTTTTATGCCTGTACATGTTCATGGGGCTCTTAGCCCGGGTGGTCAACCCTTGGGTCTCGTCCTCTTTGTCGGTCGGAGGCATGGGGACATGAAAAGCGGTACCTTCTTCAGTACCACCTGTGTCATGTTATAGAGAAGCTGTGCCACCACTTATAGGCTTCATTCTTAAAGTGGTTCTCACCTAAACTACTCTGTCATAAGGGAACAAAAGCGGTACCCTGGGTAAAATGGGAAAAATAGAAGTTTCTTGAGGCTTCTAGATTATGAGCCTCATGTCCTCCCTTATCCCTATCAATATGGGTTATTTTGAGCTCAGGATACCCTTTGGTAGGATCTTGGAGACACCTCACCCACAATTCTCTCAACTATCCCTATCCATTGAGCCTTATAAATACAAGCTCATATCGATAGTTGAGGGGGATAACTGAATGTTATTGTTATGATGTTGAATTGACTACCTAGTCCAGCCCATTGGAGAGCACAAGAGAGCAAGTTGGAGCTTTTGGGGATGAAGTGTTTGTCTTGTGGAGGAGTTTATCAACACTAAGGTAATGGTTGTAAGCCTCTTCATTCATTCTTAATGCAAAGTTGATTTTCGTCCCACATATCTATTGTTTTAATTTCACATGTATATGTCACTAGATTCCTTAGTCACTAGTATGGATGTGTAGATCATTTTATGGTAGATTTGATGTGCTTGTTTGTTTGACATGTTTGCAGGTACACAGTTTCGTGATCAAAGCAGTATTCCAGGTTTTTACAACATTTAGGAAAGGTTTTCATCCTTTGTCGTTCACTCATTTGTTCTGGATCTGAACCATTCATACCAGAGGAATAGCTTCTGTTCGTAGAAGGTGAAATATTACTAATAACACCTACACTCCGTGATATGTGGAAGAATAGTATGAAGAAGACTTTCAAACTCTTTTAGTTGGTGGAATGCTCTTTGGAATCCTCATGTGTGGGGTCTTTGACGTCCTAGACATATTGAAGAATTTAAGGGTATTAGACCAAGAATTGATAATAAACCCTTCATAGGGAGATAGTCCTCGACAAAGCATTTCTGTTGATATGTGGAGGATATTATAACTCCTTGCGGTAGAAGAGATATGAATTTTTGAAGTTTGTGTACCCCACCTTTTTGGGTGAGCCAATCAAACAAAAGAGAATTTAATTATTTATAATTTTGAATTGCATCTTATCCCAACGTTATAAATTTAATCCAAAATCTATATAAATAGAATATAAAACATTTCATTTGTCCATCACCAATTCTCTCTGGAATATTGTAACTCTTGGAGAAAAGTGGAAACTTTTCTGAAGGAGAAAGTTTTGGGCATCTTCACTAAAATTGGCATAACTTTCTGATACGGAATCCGAATTACAAAATTATTGTCTTGTTGGAAATCCTGTTATCAGGGATATGTGATGACATGATATAGAGTTTCTTTTATTTTTTCTATCATTTCTTCATCTTGTTCTCTTTGAAAGGTATGGTTCATTCTTTTATATTTCTCTTGTTATGGCACATGTCTCTCATGGATAGAGTTCATATTTGATCTTAGTATGTTAACCTCTATATTGGTATATATATTTGAAGTTATTATGGAGGATATGATCATGATGTTTTTCACATTTATGATAAAATATGATACACTTTATGATCATAATACATGTGATAATGATGTACACTCTATGAAGTTGATGCACTCCTATACAATATGATGTAAATGCATATCATAGTGTGATGATGCTCTCTTATGCATTATGATGTATACTTGATGTTGATGATGCATACATGGTGCACATTGATATGATTATGATGTATATTTAATGATGATGATGCATACCCTACGATGATGATGCATACCTATGATGATGATGCATGACAATGCATGCCTTATGTTAAGTGAAAGCATAACATAATTACGTGTTCAGTAATTGTGTATGATGAGGTGTACAATGATGTACATGAGTAGTGTATGGAAGTGAAATGATTTGTTGCTATGCAAGGATGATTTGGAAGTGATCATAGTGTAGAGGTTATCAGCAAGAGATTCATAGCTTGGTATAGGTTGGTTTTGTTGAATAGGATTGACACAAGTTTCTTTATGTGCAGTTGGTTTGACTCATATTAGCTGAGTTGTATGAGAAATTGGTTTGATGCAGGTGGAATGAATTTGGTGTGTAGTTGGTTAGACTCATATTGACTAATTCAGATGACTGATTGGTACAACGTGATTGGACATGTTATTGGTTTAGGTGTGGTGTTATGATGAGCAAGTGATGAGTTGACGAATAGTGATGAGATGATGAGCAGTGTGATACACTAGATAGTGATCAGTTCATGAGCAACATAATATAGCAGACCGTGATTAGTTGAAAAGTAGTGATCAAATGAAAAAAAATGGTTAGTAGTGGTAGTGGTTGTGCAGTGTGGTAAGTATTGAGCAGTGTAGTATAGGTGTTGATTTGTAGGTCCAAAGGATCTGTGAAGTTTTATTTCAGTATTTCAGTGTCTATATTGTTATCTAGGTCGAAGGATGGGGAAAGGAAAGGGGGTTATAGCGTCCTTCCGCTAGTAGCCAAAGACCTAGGGAGTTGTAGCTTCCTTAAGGTTTTAGTTTGTAAATGATGGAGTTGTAGCCTTCTTCCAGTTGCAGCTGGAAAATTGAAGTCTTTGTAATAAGGGGGTTGTTTCCTCCTTCCATTTATTTTTGGAAAACTATTTTATAAAGGCTTCTGTGGTTTTTCTCTCGGGACTTAGGTTTCCACGTAAAATTTGGTGTTTTGTGTTTCATGCTATTCTTCTTATGTGATGATGATATAATGATGATAATAATGTTGATGATGATATAATGACAATGTGATAATGAATGTTATTGAATAAGTTGTTGATTGTTAAAAGTAAAAAGTAATAAACGTTGCACACACTGATTCACCCTCCTGTCAGTGTACTTGGTGTGTCAAACAATTGGTATGAGAGTGGGTCTTCATAAGAAATCATTTCCATCTTAAAGTATATCCTTCACACACCATGGGGTTCTCAATGAATGGAGTACCATTGTTTTGTGGAATGAATTACTACATCTGGAAAAGAAGAATGCAAGTTTATCTTGAGGTAGAAATAATTGATGCATGGAAATCGGTTCTTACTAGATATACTCCTCCAAAGAAAGTGAAATAGAAAACTCAAAAGGAAGAAAATAAAAATATCTCTATGGCTATGGAAGCCATCCTTGAAGGCCTAAAATACATCCAAACAAAGAAGATAGGGAAGTGCATCTTAGCTAAAGAACTATGGATTAGAATAGAAAAAATCTACTCCAATAAAGAACAAGAAGCAAAGGTTATGGAATCAATGCTTGAAGATCTAACAAATCTCCAAAAGGAGAAAATAGGAAAGTGCAACTCAGTTGAAGAATTGTTGTTCAAAATACACCAGCTAAACTCATATGAAGAACAAGAAGTAGAAGAAATTCTCATTAAATGGCCAGTACAAGATCCAAGTAAGTATGAAGGTAAGTCCCCTAAACACTCTATTTGTAATGGTTTTAAAGATATATGTGTATCAAGTATAGAATATTAGAGTCATTTTGAATTCACATAATGAAATACTTCATATTGTGATGAAAATGCTTTCTCTTTGATAAGTGATATAAATCTAACAAATGCTATGATAGACAAGGAAATTACTAATGTTTCGCAAGAAGTGAAAAATGTTTATGAACAGAACCAGATATTAGAGGAGAAATTGGACAAATATGAGAAGAGGAATTAAGAAGAATCTGAGAATGCCACACAGACCATAATTCATCTAAAACTCCAAGTCGAATAAGCCACTAGAATCAAAGAATCTATATCGAACTATTTGAAAGACAAACTTGAGAAGTCAACTACAGAAATTGAGAAGCACTCATAAGAAATTGTCAATCTCAAAACTCTGCTAGAAGATAAGGAAAAATAATTGATCTTTAAGCTACAAGACAAAGACAGTCACATAAGTACTTATAAGGCTAAATAAATATTGGAAGATAAGTTAAGAAGAAAAAAAGAAGTTGAAATCAAATCCTTGAAGGTAGAGTTACGCAAGGTATGTCTAAAAAAATTTGAATTTGGAAAGTACCTCTCACAACTCAAAAAGGAGAATCATATACTAAAAGGTCAACTGCAAATATTCCATGAGGATGATCATAATTCAAAAGGAAAGATGGAAGACAATATATTTTCTCTAAACAAATAGGTAGAAGAAGTCAAGAAGATAGAATAAGATCTAACAAGACAACTCCAAGAAAAGATAGAAATTTGTCAAAAATAAGAATTGAAGATCCTCTCTGAAGGAAGATATGGAAAAAACAACTATTCAGTTAAAGATAAATTCGAAGATCGAGAAGAACATTGAAGAAAGCAAAATATCTATAGTAAAAGAAGAAAAGGCTAACAATAATACATGCAGTCTTAAGAAGTTTTGATGATCAACAAGAATCAAGAGAAGTTACTACTCAGAGATATCCTATAATATTCCATGGTCACTGCTACAAGTCTACTGAG
Source organism: Pseudotsuga menziesii (assembly GCA_001517045.1). Taxonomy (NCBI): domain Eukaryota; kingdom Viridiplantae; phylum Streptophyta; class Pinopsida; order Pinales; family Pinaceae; genus Pseudotsuga; species Pseudotsuga menziesii. The sequence continues at coordinate 453,570 of LPNX010061195.1, read as the reverse complement.
TATGGTCATGAATCAATTCATTGCAGATCTCATGATAGAATCACTCCAGAATGAAATCAAAGTACATTTTCCATTCAGTGTTACAATTGCTATCATTATGGACATTTCACAAAAAATTGTTGGATGTAGGTACTAGTTAAAGTTTGGAGAATAAGGCAAGATCAATCTAATTACGTTAAAAGCCATCATCCTTATACAGTATGGAGAAGCCAGGTAGTAGATTGCACCATTGATAAAAACATAAAATGATGAAAATATTGGAAAAAAAACAATGCCATTTTTAAGACTATTGACGAGTGATATGTAGTGTACAGAGAATGTGTAAAAGAAGATATGTATCTAATTATCATATTTGAGTATCGTATAGTAGTTGGTTCCAGCAGTATCTGTGTGACAGAATACAAATCCATCAAAGAAGCATCATTGCTCAGTGATAAGGAAAGCAGTAGTTCCAAAAGAATTTCTTGCTTCCATTAATTCAAACAATAAGAAAAGTTGAAAACAAAGAGAAGTTGATGACATGGGGAGCATGGCCTAAGGGGGAGAATCACATAAGGGGGGAGTAGTATGGTGAAAGGATGTTCCCTTTTCCATTGATGTTGAAGGGGGGGATATTTTTTGTTGACAGTGGGATCTTTTTTTGAAGAGGAGTTGTGGTGTTGTCATCAATGACAAATGGGGATTCTTTTTATTAAGTTGTAATTGATGCCAACATTGTCTGGTCATTGATGCTAACTATTGAGTCCTTGGTTCCCTTTTGGATCCCCTGAGGGTTAGTATTTAGTTTGTGGTTTTTTGTGTCAGGGGAGCCCTTTTGACCTTGTCTAAGCCTAAGCTTGAAGCCCTTGGAGGCCTTGGAACAATGTCAAAATCCTTGGTTTCCCATTGACTTAGTCAAGTTCCCATAAGTTGTATCTTGGTTCCATTTGAGTGCATTTTCAGGTTCCTTACTCATGCTTGATCTTTTGTTACTGGTCTTTATGGTGCTTATTATGCTTGTACTTGTTTTGGTCTCTGGATTGGTTGTTGGATGGATGATGTGGCACATGTGTGTAAATTCCTTGTTGTTTTGATGGTGAATCCCATTGCTTGCATTAGATGGTCTTGTGGGGTCCTTGAGGCCAAAATATTAGATCTTAATCCTCTTGTATGTGGAGACTTAGGTCTTGGAACCCAAACTTATGGTGGTATGGGGTCCTTGGTGTCCTTGAAAGTTTAAGTCTTGAACCCACATATATGGTGGTTTCATGTCCCTTAAAAGCTATATGGTCATTGGCATGTAGTATCCTTGTGATCATGCATATGAAGCCCATAAGGTGTTGCAAACTAGTGGTAAGGTCTTTGTAGCTATCTTTTGTGGTGTTTGTACTCTTATGGTGATGAATAAATATAGTGGAAGCATTGGAATGTTTTTAATGATATGGAGACTTTGAACATGATGATGTTGAAACCCTTGGAGTTCATGGAAAGTATCTTGTTTAAATATTATATGATATCTTTGAAAGAGTCCTTGAAACCCTTGCATGTGGTTCCTTGGGTCTTGAACCATGATGATGTATGGTCCTATTTGTGGTTATATGGCTATTGGGATGTAGATGTAGGTATATCCCATGTACATGCCTTGATATGTTGAAGAAGACTTTGAAAATCTTGTAGTTGGTGGTAATGTCTTTGGCACCCTCATGTGTGGGGTCTTTGATGTCCTGGACATATTGAAGAATTAAAAGGTATTAGACCAAGAATTTGAAAATAAACCTATCATAGGGAGATAGTACTCATCAATCCATTTCTATTAATATGTGGAGCATATTCTAACTACTTACAGTTGAAGGGATATGGATTTTTGAAGTTTGTGTACACCACCTTTTTGGGTGAGCCGACCAAACAAAAGAGAGTTTAATTATTTGTAATTTTGAATTGCATGTCAGCCAAAGGTAATAAATTTCCTCCAAAACCTATATAAGTAGAATATCAAACATTTCATTTGTTCATCATCAATTCTCTCATGAATTTTGGAACTCTTGGAGAAAAGTGCAAAATTTTCTGAAGGACAAATGTTTGGGCATCTTCACTAAAATTAGCATAACTGTTTCCTATGGATTTGGAATTACAAAATTCTTGGCTCATTTGAAAGCTTGTTACGAGGGATATGTGATGACAGGATATAGAGTTTATTTTGATTTTTATATTATTTATTCATCTTGTGATCTTAGAAAAGGTATGGTTCATTCTTCTGGGTTTCTCTTGTGATGGCACATGTCTCTCATGGATAGAGTTCGTTTTTAATCTTAGTATATGAACCTCTATATTGGTATATATGTTTGAAGTTATTATGGAGTATATGATGGTGATGTTGTGTAAATATATGCTATGATATGATACACTTTATGATGATAATGCATGTGATAATGATATACACTCTATGAAGTTGATGCACTACTATACAATATGATGTACATGCATACCATAGTGTGAGGATGATCTCCTATGCATTATGATGTATACTTGATGTTGATGATTCATACATGGTGCACATTGAGATGATGATGATGTATATTTAATGATGATGATGCATACCCTATGATGATGATGCATACCTATGATGATGATGCATGGCGATGCATGCCTTATGTTAAGTGAAAGCATTACACAATTACTTGTTCAGTAATTGTGTATAATGAGGTGTACAATGATGTACATGAGCAGTGTATGGAATTGAAATGACTTGTTCGTATACAAGGATGATTTGGAAGTGATCAGAGTGCAGAGTTTATCAACAACAGATTCATAGCTTTGTAGAGGTTAGCTCAGTTGAGTAGGATTGGCACAGGTTTCCTTATGTGCAATTGGTTTGACTCAAATTCGCTAAGTTGTATGAGAAGTTGGTTTGACGCAGGTGGACTGAGTTTGGTGTGTAGTTGGTTAGAATCATATTGACTGAGTCAAATGGTTAATTGGTACAACATGAATGGACATGTTACTGGGTCAGATGTGGTGCAATGTTGAGTTGATGAATAGGGATCAAATGATGAGCAGTGTGATACAAAAGACAATGATCAGTTGATGAGTAGCATGACACAACATATAATGATCTATTAACAAGTAGTGATCAAATGATCAATAGTGGTTATTAGAGGCAGTGGTTGTGTAGTGTGGTATAGATTGTGCAGTGTAGTACAGGTGTTGATTAACAGGTTTGCAGTATCAATGTGTTTGTGGTTCAGTAGTTCAGTGTCTATCTTCTTATCTCAGTGGAAGGACAGGGCAAGCAAAGGGGGTTGTAGCCTCCTTTGGATGGTAGCCGAAGAACTACCAAGTTGTAGCTTCCTTCAAGTGGTATCTTGTAAATCAGGGGGCTCTAGCCTCCTTCCAATTGCAGCTAGAAAATTGAATTCTTTGTAGTAAGGGGGTTGTTTCCTCCTTCTAGTTATTTCTGGAAAACCATTTTTAGAAAGGATTGCATGGTTTCTCCCCCCAAGACTTGGGTTTCCACATAAAATATGGTGTTTTTTGTTTTATGCTATGATTCTTATGTGATTATGATATAATTCTAATAATAATGTTGATGATTATATAATGACAATGTGATAATGCATATAGGTGAATAAGTTGTTGATTGTTAAAAGTAAAAAGTAATAAACGTTATGCACACTGATTCACCACCCTCTTAGTGTACTTGGTATGTCCAACATAGAGAAAGGAAAATATCTATACCATACAACAAATATGTGGCCCTGCTACGTGACATCATTAATAAGGAACCTTCAAACTAAAATTAAGAAACATAAAATAAATAATGGGAGGATTCCATGATCGAGGAGTACCGATTGATTATGAACAATGATGTCTACAAGATAGTTCTAAGATTGAAAGGGAAGTTTGTTGTGAATTCGAAGTGGATATACAAGATCAAGCATGTTGCATATGGTAGCACTGAAAAACAAAAGGAAATATTTGTGGTGTGTTCCTTCTCCCAAAACGAAGGAATAAACTACAAAGAGACATTTGCACCCATAGTGAGATACACTTCCATCAGATCTATACTAGAATTGGCTATAATAATGAAATAGAAGGTACAAAAGATGAACATCAAGACAACATTCTTGAATGGTGTAGTTTAAGAGGAAGTATAGATGTATAAGACATTGGGATTTGAGACACATGGCATATAGACTCATGTGTGCAAGTTAAATAAATCCTTATAGGGATTGAAACAAGCACCCAAGAAATTGTACGATAGGATGGAAAACATCGTGATGATCCTGGGATTTACCAAGATTAAAGACAATTCCAACCTTTAATTCAAGGTTGAAGGAAGAAGAGTGGTGATACTCCTAATATATGTTGATGAATTGTTTTTGAAAAGAGAAGATGAACCCATTATAGATGCAAAGAGGAGAATTGCTGCTGATTTTCAGATGAAATACTAAGGGGTGATGCACTACTTCTTAGGCATGGAGGTGTGGTGGAGTGCAGATGGGATTTTCCTTTGTTAAAGAAAGTATGTCGTGGATATTATGAAGAGATTAAGAATGTTAGACTGCAAGGAAATGAACACACCTATGGATTCAAACCTAAAGCTACTATGTGATGCTTCATTAGATTCAACTGATGCCCCGATGTATCGTTAGATGATTCATTCATTGATGTACCTGGTGAATACAAGATTAGGCATATGCTTTACTGTGAACAACCTAAGTCAGTTCCTGGAGTATTTGAAAAAGGTTCACTCAATTGCTGCAAAGCATGTATTGAGGTACCTGAAGGGTACCATTGATCATGGGATCAAGTATGACATGAATCAGAAGATTAACCTGCATGGTTATGTTTATTTGGATTTGGAAGGAATCACTAATGATAGGAAGAGAAATTCGAGATGTTGATTCAACTTGGAATTCGATATGATCTCTTCATTTAGTAAGAAGTTGTCATGCATGGCACTAAGTACAGTCAAAGAAGAGTATGTTACAGCTTGTTCGACTAGTTTTGAGAAAGTGTGTCTTTAGAAGCTACTGTCTGATTTATTTGATCTTGAGTTATATGTGACTTGTATCTTATTTTATAACTAGATTTACATGAAGTTGTCATAGTACCCAATATTCCATGACAAGTCAAAGCACATTGAGATCAAGTATCACTATATCAGGGATACAATGTGGAGAGTAGAAATGAATCTATAGTATGTAGCGATGGACGAGAAGATAACTGATGTATTGGCCATACCATTATATAGAGTGAAGTTTGAGTACTTCGGAGAGAGACTTGGTGTCATCCATATCAAGGTCCCTAGAAAGAGGGAGTGACAAGTTCTCACATGGTGGTAGACTTAGGTAGTCCTTGGGATGTAATGTGTCGAGCATGCTCCCATGCTGGAGATGACGAAAGACCAGAAGACATACATGTACTAGATTAGTTTATTACATGGTGGTAGGTGCAGGTAGTCCTTGGGACATAATTTTTCCTTGTGTGCTCCGATGCTGGAGACGATGAGAATTCCATCGGTCATAAGGAACTTGGTGTGTGCCTAGGTGATTATTACATAGTGGTAGATGCAGGTAGTCCTTGGGATGTAATGCATCTTTGCATTGTCCTATGTTGTAGAACGTAGGTTGACTGTTAAAGAAACGTAATGCACTTGGAGTGCTTTGGGCAATTATCGCATAGTGGTAGCTGTAGGTAGTCCTTGGGACATAATGCGTTCTGGTGTGCTCCTATGACGGTAGAATGAAGGCTCAAATGTAATGCACCTGGGGTGCTCCTAGATATTCTAACATGGTGGGATATGAATGTATTCCTTGGGGTGTAATGTGTCATAGCAATACTCCCATGCTTGTAGAAACTAGGTGGTATGTTGGACATGAGGTATGCATCTAGGATGCTCTCCATGTGTGACGATGAGATGATCTAGATATGAAAATACGTTGATAGGAGATGTAGGTGATTGTAGTGGCAATGTGATGCATGGTATTAGGATGTACTTATGTGAAGGCTCTCTCATAGATATGATGAATACCTATATGAGGACTAGGCCTACACCTAGAATAAAATAGGGATGGATTTATAGAAAATTATTATGACGGATACGTTCAATATATGTCACTAATCAATGATAGATAATATGTGGACTATGAAAGCATCGACGTTGGTGATCCAACGATGATGACATGACCAGAGTGTTGATGACCATGGCGAGAGAATATCTTTATAGTTAAGAGGGAATGTTGTTGTATATTAGTATTGTATATTATTGTAACCCTTTCATATATGTTTTCCCTCCATTCAAGATGTCATTATTATGTATGGTCACTGAGATAAAACCTCTGTTCTAATTCAACAAAGTATTCCCCAGGTTTAATATAATAATATGTATTTTTGAATCTCCTTAGGTGAAGCAATTGTTTCTAGGAATATTGTACCTCTTGTGAACAAGAGTTGTTCCTCTAATCTAAATGGTTCACCTCTAGAAAAAATGAGTAACAAAGGATGGAAGACTTCTCCTATATATTTTAGACATCTGGAATGAATCCTTTGGATGTTCTAAAGTATGGCATAAGTGTCTCCTATGTTGATGAATCTACATGGATGTACTTGCACAAACAAATCAACTAGACAAGCAATGTCAAAGGTACCAGAATATAATCCACAGTTCTATACTAGTGCCTAAGGAATGCAGTAATCAATAGAATGATCAAAAAATAATACATTTTATGGGAAAGGAACCAACTTTGCATTAAAAATGAAGAATAAATCTTACAACCATCTCCTTAGTGTTGTGACACTCCTTCATAGGCCACTCTTTGTCCTCAAAAGCTCGAACTTGCTCCTTCTATGCTCACCCTAGATTTGGCCACAATCTCAATGCAGTAGCATAACTTTTCTCTCTCTCAACCATGGGGTATGAGACAGGTTTTATAAGACTTTGGAGGATAGGGATGGTTGAGAAAATGGTGGGTGAGGTGAAAGGGAGATCCTACTAAGGGGGATCTTGAGTCCAGGTGGTCCACAAGAGTAGGGATGAGGGTGCCACGAAGTCTTCCTTTGAGAAGCTTCGTGAATATTCTCTTTTTGACTTTTTGACTTGAGCACTGCTTCTCTTCCATGTTGATAGAGTGTTACCAGGGTGGCACCTCTCTTTGATTAAAGTTAGGAAGCAGTGGCACCTCTTATTGCAAAAATAAAATGGGAGTTACTAAAGAGGGTAATGCCTCTTGCATTAAGGGAAAAGGTGGCATTGGACTAAAACATGTAAATCAGAGTTCTAGGCCAATGTACAACATTAGTTTTTGGAAATAGAGGGCAATTGCTAATGTTTGGGACCTCAACACATGATGTTGAAAAGATTTATGTGTAATAGTCATCCCTACTAGGTTAAGAGATTGACCAAGTTAGATTTTAGGTCAATCACATGATGTGTATAAATATGGAGGCTCCCTCCCTTGTTTATACACACACTCACTCACTCTCAAGTGTGCATTAGGAGAGAGAGAAAGAGAGGACAAGGTCAAAGAGAGAGAGCTACAGAAGACTTATTATTCTTGTATTTTTCCATCTTCTGATATTGTATTACTAACGAAACTATTCTGAGGAAGTTTGTGGGGTTTTCTCCTTTATGGCTTCCCCAACAAAAATATTTGTGTGTTGTGTATATTGTATACCTTGATGTGCATGCTATTATGTTAGATAAAGATACTAATCAATTTGAATTAAATTATAAAAACTAATAGATACATCCCATAGGATGCTAAGTGCATGTTCAGGGTTATCCTCTTCATCGAGATTCTCCTCTTCCATTTCTACCTAAAATGTCCCATCTATTGTGATCATGATTCAATGAATTCTCAAAAAAAGGTCTATAATTACATTTCACAAGTATTTTTAATTTAACCAATCCTTGGGTGGAGTTTTCTTAGTATTATGAGGGAAAGTCGTCTTAAATAGGGGTCGTAACTAGTTTCTAGGTAGTTGATTTTCACCAGAAGTGTTATTCGTATGAGTAAAATGGTTAGTGATTCTCTTAAAATTTTATTTATAAGTCTTCCAAATCAAAGGAATATGTATCCTTCCTTTCAGACATTATTTTAATTTGGGGATTCTAATTCTTGGAGAATGAGAATCCATGTTCTTCATCACTCCAAGGATCCCATTTAAACTAAGCACACCCCGTTCTAATTTAATAATTTCATTAAAATTCTCATCAATTTTTTTCTCTTGTTGTTTAACAGACAATGCAATAGTGACCAATATAGAAACAATGAAGAATTTGATAAATATGTTTACGATAGGTCTATAAGTGTCAAGAATTTTGTTTAACAAGGATAAAACCTTTTGGTTTTAGTATTTAACATCTTCATGAGGTTTTAATTTTATGACAGACATTTCAAAAACTAATACTACAATGCTTTTATCTTCACTAAACTTGTCTAGATTTTTTTTTCAAAATCACCCTAATTAGTAATCGATTGTGGTCTTATGGAGAAAAACCTTGTGGAAGCACAACCCTCAAAAATATATGGGAATAGTATACTTGCCACATATTTAGATTCTAGGTTCATAAGTCTTACCAACGTCATAAATTTCTTGATATTGTCTTTAAAAGAATATTGATGATCCATGTCAAAGAATGACAAATATGTTTTTGGATGTTTACGGAGTGCGTAAACATATCTTGGTACCATGATTGTATCTTTTTCCTCCAATGGATTATCTGCAATGGTATTGGTGGGAACTATTTTTCCAGATTTTTTGGGGCTCCCTGCCAAATTTTTATTAGAGTATTCTCCTTTTGAGGATTCTTATTTTAAATATATTGGAGGACAAATTGGAGGGGATATAGGTGGGATTGGAGTATCTCCAACATTGTTTCATGCTTCATGGTCCTTCAATTCAGGGTTATGTAGTATTCATTGGTGATGGTTAGGATATATGTCGGTTAGGATAAAAGCATCAAGTGTTATATCATTTTAGGGTTGAAAATTTATATTGGGAGAGAAAATTTGGTTACATAAAGACTAAATTCCCTCAGTAAGGCTCAAGTTACAACTACAAAAACATTGAAAAGAGAGGAAATCCTAGGAGAATCGGTCCACAAAGAGGTGTGAGTGGGGGTATGTTTTTAATATATGACTCACCAATTGAAAATTTGTATAGGATTATGGAAAATATAATCAGGCATTTAAAGTATGCTTCAGGCTAGGTGTCTAGGGAATCAAGGAGCTAAAAAGAGTTCCACTATGAAGTAAAAGAAGATTGGTTGTTCCCAAGTTTTATTGTATCATCACTATCGAGTAATCTTTTTCAATCCCTCCTTTTATCACCAATTTGTTGACATGAATGACCACATCATCATCAACTAAAAGAACCTTATCATTATCCCCAAGTCAGGTCCTACTCACATTTGGTATGTGGGCATGGTTTCCATAGTGGCTTGATTTTAAATTATAAAAAAATTATTTATTTTCATATTTAATCCTACTCTAAGATTTCAAATTAGTTTATTTTAATTATACAAAAGGAAAAAAATAGCATTATCCCAATTGGGAGAAAATCTTGTAATTTGAGCATATGCATAGAGGAAGGATAAGATTACAAATATAGAGAAAGGAATTTCTTCATCCAATAGTATATTAAATCATTAACAGAACATAGCCAATCAAATAAAAATGTATCTTCTTGAATCTTGTCAACTTTGTCTATAATATGACTAATGAGTTGAAGATAAGTTACAAAATAAAACAAAATCCTAAAATATGAGAAACTAATTCGTCAAATATATAACTTTGCATTTAGAAATGTATGACTGTTTAAGAAAAAATAATAACTCAAAACACCATATGTATCACCGCACCTTAAGTTTACTATTGAATTACTCTCTCTCTCTCTCTCTCTCTCTCTCTCTCTCTCTCTCTCTCTCTCTCTCTCTCACACACACACACACACACACACACACACATCCCTATGTCTCCCCCCTACCACTAACACCCTTAAATGTCTCACCCCACACCACTAACCCTTTATCTCTACCTATAAAACTTTAGCATTGCCTATCCTTCTATCTCTAATCCCTTAGTCCCCCCCCTTCCAATATTTTAATGTTATCATAACCAAACCAAACAATATATTTGTAATGTTAAATATCGCATGCATGTTTTAGTGAAGAAAAATCATGCTTGTGTTTTGGTCAACAAAAACGCACATGCGTTATGTTTACATATTCTCTTAACCCCCCAAACCACCTATTAT
>LPNX010061195.1:431974-443172 GCA_001517045.1 Pseudotsuga menziesii | reverse complement strand
CTCTCTCTCTCTCTCTCTCTCTCTCTCTCTCTCTCTCTCTCTCTCTCTCTCTCTCTCTCTCTCTCTCTCACTCATAGACAAAAACAAAATCATTATATCATGGAAAAACCTGTAGATTAATACAAAATAATATGGTATTAAAAATTGCCTATGGTATTAAAAATTGCCTCGAGTAATTACATTGGACTCCACTCCTTCAACTAATTCATGCAACTATTGTACAAATAAAAAATTAAAAATCCCCCCTTCCTACTTTTCTTTCATGAAATTTCACTTTTATATCCCAAAGTAAAGGGACAATTGAATTTATATAATTATTGTCCAAAACAATAATAATTATCGTTTCACTGAATTTACAAAAGAAAATGACACATAAAAAATCTTTAGTACGATCATGGAAATATTCCACTAAGCATGTAGTTCTAAAAAAAACTTCCACTCATATATTCTACATATTTTCGAACAAACACTTTCTCCATCAAATATTTTGTATTCAACTTTGGCCCTCTCCATATATTTCTTAACCATTTTAACAAATGCATCTAATAAGGTTTCAAGTGTAAATGGCCAATACATATAACTGCTTAATAGTTCTTCATTGGAGTCCATGATTTGATCAATTGCTTCCTTGATATAGTCTTAACCATGTTTGATATACATAATCTTTATCTTGATCAAACATTTCTTACCTAGATCATGAAGGGAATTCATAATATCAAACTTTTCAACAAAATTCTATTGAGTTTAACATTTTTCAAAAAGCTGGATGAACATCGTTGACAGTTTCGTTAACTACTATTCATGCAGCCTTCCATGATATTACCCACACCCTAGTTATAGTAATCTCTTTGTTTCCCATTCTTGGCAGAGTTTACGAGGTATCTTTCAAATATTGTTTCCAATATAATGTCTCATCAAACTTATCCTAAACAAATTTCCATTCATATTCTTTTATTTTTCATGGTCTGACAATATGGTGACCATTCCAAAGCATTGTTGCAACTCATATAATTGTAAAAATAACTTTCTTTTGGCCTCCGTCAATTTCTCATTGGATTTCAATGCTTCGTCTTTCAAAACATCCAATGGCAATTAAAGTTTATGTTGGTGAGTTAATTGTTTGAATTTGGTATAGTCTTTCTCATCCTTTAAAGTAACTATTCTCTCTTGATGCTCTTTATCCAATCTATAAATCGCATTTCCGTTCTCTCTAATTTATTTATTTATTTCTTCCCTATGCTAATTTTGGATTTTTCTTTGTTTTTTTCAAATCATTCACATGTCCTTTATATTCATAACTAACTATTCCATGTCACCTACGGTTGCAACATTCACATTAGCTGATACCTCCAATAGTCAAGTTGTATCATATGCAGTTTTTTGGGATCCTTATCATCCATATTGAAAATTATTATATTTTTTTCGTGGTACCTATTAACCCTAAAGTTTGCACTAGACTATGAGAATGCAAAGTTGAAGAACCATATATTTTGCATGTATTTGGTTAAAGTTAGGTCGAGTAGTTTAGGTAGTCGGAAGGAAATTTTTAGACATAAATTACATCAATTTACTAATACTTCATAAATAAAAACATTAAACATGAATATCACACAACATGGTAAACATTGGTATGCCAAATTAAATAGGAAATGAATGAATATATTAAGGTCAATAACTAATCATCTTCATACATTCATGAAGAAGACTATTCACATCCAAAATGAAGTTATAAAAGGAAATAAAATGTATTTGATTAACAATTACAAAATATAGACAATCAGTCCATGGTATGAAAGACAATAAATACAAGCAAGAATTGTACTTGTATTAAAATAAGAAGAAACATATTTTGGCTTACAAAACATTGCATAATATCACCATCAAGTAGCAGGAATTTTTATTATGGCATATTGCACAATAACAAAAAAAAACCGTTATAGAGCTTCTCTCATTCATACACAACCATCCACACATGAACCTTCTTTCTATCTTCTTCTCATTTTTAGTAGATACAAGATCTCTTATAGATGGACATACGATCACAATGTTTTGGATTAAATATCACCCAACAATTAAGAATTGTTAAACATATTAATTTAGGATGATTTTATTATTTACAAAATAAAATCCTAAATACAATTATAGATACACTTTTTTAGGATTTTCTTTGACTCTGCTTGACTCTAGCATCTCAATCAGATCTTAATCATTCATTAAAATTGACACATAGGAAAATATCTTAGTGAAGTCCTTTTATGAGGGGATATCTATTCTGGGCGTGTCTACAAATAAAACTTCACAAAATATTACAAAAATCTATTTTCTAGAACTTGTCGTAGAGATTCTATGATTTGTTGTATGAAATGAACTACTAGAACTTCTGAAAGGATTCATGTAGCTGAAAGTAAAACAACCAACTTTGATACATACTAACTTAAAAAATATCCTGCTATATGCCTTAAAAGTAAACTCGACCCAAATATGAAATACACATTACCTAAGATCTTTACTATTTATAGCTCATGAAAAGTCTGTGGCAAACATACTAACTTGCCACTAGCAGAATTCTAAGATTAGTTGGTGTTTGATGTTTCCTTTTCTCTAGTAACCATTTCCCTTTCAATATTTCGTTCTAGTTTAGAAACATGTTGTTCTATATATGCAAATTCTTCTTGGTGTTGAATTTCTATTGAGCCCAAACATAAAATACGGTATGCTTAGCAATAGGTCTATCCATTATTTTCTTAACTTAATCCCCTTCCATTTTCATTGTAATGTTTCCATGCATTATATCCTTGTTTAATTTCTTATACCTCTATTGTTTACTCTACATCTTTTCCACTTTCTTAACATTTTCCTTTTCTGGGTGAGGTTTGATAGTATACTCATGTACTATTACTTATTTAACGTATCCATACTTCGCTGGATCAGGGTCTTCATTATCTATATATGGAAAATCTAAGACATTCTCCTATGTTTCCTTCAAATTATTTGGATAGGGTCAACTTTGAGCCATTTTTCTACGTCATTCTCTATTTTAGAACCTGTTTGGTCACTATGATCATGTTGAGGAAATTATGGAAATTCTTGTTCCCTTTTCTAAATGTTTGCTAGAACATGGGAAATATGCTTTTCTATTCTATTCTAAAGGTTTCGCTATGTATTGGCCTTGACCTTGATGTAAAGACTCCACTTCAAGATCCTTAACAATTTAGTCAATCTATATAACTCTCACTTTCTTTCTATTATATATGCTTTCAACTCTAGAAATTGAAAACTTTTTCTCTAGAAAATAATCTATTTCATCCCTTGTTTTATTTGATTCCTCAAACACAATCTTGCTTTTTCTACCCCTGTTTCTTCTTAAAACAACTTATTCTTGTTTTTCATTTGAGGATGCACCAACAAGTATGTATAAGGTTTTAACATCCTTAATTTTCCTAGAAATGGTATCTAACAATTCATAACCATGGGTAGTGATTTCACCTATAAAGATAGTGTATTCACAATCCAAGGAAACAATTTATCTTCTAAGGGAAAAAATCAATTTGGTAGTTAAGTAGATATTTTTGGAGAAGAGTATGGATTTATGTTCCTCAAAGAGCATGCATATATTTTTTTAGTTCCAACATAGGCATGTTCAAAGAAAATATTGGTGGGAGAAATAAAAAACCTATAAATTTCTCGCAAAGGTTGTGGAATAATTATTTTATGGTAAAGGAAACTCCTTAAACTAGAGAAACAACTCTAAAATATTAACCACATATCCTTTCTTTTGATCGGGAATCCAAGGAAGTGTTTTACTAGCTATTATAATTCCATGTTTCAATGAAAGAATGAAGAAATTGTAGCATTAATCTATGATACTCATGTCTCAGTGGTTCACCCATTGTCTTCTCCCATTTGCATCCATGAATGACACTTTGAGCTCTTAAATATCATTGTAAATAGAATGAGCTCAATTATTGATCAGACATTCAATAGATATGCACCTTATAAATACATTGTTTACCTTCGAAACTCAAATGGAAAAATTAGCATTCAATGGATTCAATTTGAACCTTTTTTTATCCCTAGAAAATATATAGGTTACAACACATTGTAGCTCTATGGTTCATCTCTCTTTTACTCAAAGAATATACATAGGATGATAAATAAGATAGTGGTCTAGTTGGAAATCCAAGCATGTCCAAACCTTTTGCTTCCCCAATTCTTTCAAGTTCCTAATTTTCTTATTTTTTTAATATATTTGAGGAAATATTTATTTTGTTCCTTTTAATAAATTAGAGAAATCATTCCTAAAATGATTTCTTATTTTAAAAAAATAAATAAATATCTTATTAGTATATAATATTTAACCTTTAAAGTGTTCTCTATGCATGGGTAAACACTATTTTTTAGGGCAGAGGAGCGTTCACACAAACAATATTATCTTCTACCTTATCATTAGTCTAAAACTCTGATTTGTTAATCTTTACTAGGCCTACTTCTTAAGGTACATTTTCAAGTTATCTTTAACCTCTCCTTTATTAAACACTATTTTTGAGGGCAGAGGAGCGTTCACACAAACAATATTATCTTCTACCTTATCGTTAGCTCTAAACATTTCCTTTGTTGATATTTACTGGGCCTACTTCTTAAGCTACATTTTAATTATCTTTAAACTCTCCTTTATTGAGATTTCCTAATCCTACTACTAAAGTTATTATGGCAAGGAATCCTTTTTAAGGGCAACTTGCTTTCACTATAGTCCACACAACTTTCCATGCTTTGAAATTGTCAAATCTGAATTCTTGATTTTGTTAAAAAAAACATACAAATATTTCTTTGACATTTGGATAGCCATATTTCATTAAATAAAGAGACAAAACTAGAAATACACACACATGCGCACATGAAGAGAGAGAAAAAATTAACATAGTGCATATAGTTTTGATCATGCTACTAAAAGATACACAATTAGTTATGTGGGTTATGAAGTGCATGCAATTGATACACCATGGGTTATGTGTATGATGTACCAATGAGGGTTATGAGGTGCATGCAATTGATTGGATGAATGTTTATATTGGCCTGTTATTTCTTATACTATCATTAAAATAGGCACATAAGATATGGATTTTATAATTATTTAAAATTTTCTAAACATGTTATTAGTCCCTGCCCTGGCTAGCAGGGACTCTAGTAATCATCGTGTCGTTTTTTCATTAAAATGGTGAGCATATCTAGGCATTTTCATTTCTTATAAGCTAAGTTCTATCTCAATTTTATCTCGATTTTAGAGAGCATACTTTATTTCACCCAATCTTATATATGAAACCGTTCCATACTCCAATCAAAAGATTTGAGGCCTTATTTGGCCTCAAATCGAGGCAAGCTGTGAAATAGACTTGGACATTTTTTACTTCATTTACAAATAGATATGAAAATATCATGAGATTGAGTAATGCTAGACTTACTCTAGCATTAGTCTTAAACATTTAATGTCAAATGTAATATGAGAGAACCCAGAACCCCACAACATTGGGGCATTACTTAAATGCAATGGTGCTACCTAGCAAAGTTGCATGTCACGATGGCATGTCACTTCTTGATGATACAACCTACTTCTTGATGATACCACCTGGCTAATGCTTGCCACCGCCTACCTTTCACAAGATGGATTTCCCTTCATAAGATGCATATCTGATGCAGATATGCTGCTAATATTCGGTAGATACGTTGCTATGCTACTTGTGCTCTTGGATCCAACTTGATCTACCAGATGTAGATATGCTTCACGGATGTTTAGAACAATTTCTATTTGCTTTAGACACAAAACAATTTCTATTTGCTTTTAGCCATGCATCTAGAACTTATGGATATGAACTTATGGATATGCTGAGTAGTAAGGTAAACTGAACTTGTTCTTTAGGTTATTCATCTTTAACTGCATTTGAATTTGGCATTTAAATTTGTATAATATAATGGATTATGTGATAAAATGAAAAGAATATGCCTGCTACAAGAGCTTACCTTGAGTATTTGTTCTTTTATGACTTTTGAATGCTTGAAATAGAAAAAAACTCATTTGGGCTTCAATTTCATTTCATTTGCACACATACAATTGAATTGCAGACTCGTATAGAAGGTAGCATGGGCCCCTTGGCCCATAACCAACAGTTTCTTCGCCACCGGCGTCAGACGTAGATCCAGAAGCAAATCTATTATGTTGAAATGAATTTCAATTATTGTTGAAATGGTATGCTTATGAATTTGTATGAATAAATGAATGCATTCCATGTATGTTAATCTTAATTGATAGTAAATTGGGATTGTGCCTATATTAATTGCCAACAATAGAATATGGATTATTTATATTAACATTAATGCAGCTAAATGATACTATGTATCCATGAGATCGCATTCATACCTGAAACATATTTCAGTAGTTTTATTAAACTGTAACACAACTACGAGTTTTCTATGTGTTTTTTCTCCAAATTCTATTCTTAGCACTATTTTTTATACCTGAAAACTACTTTCAAATTGAAAACATTCAAAAAACTATTTATGTCTGTACAAAATGTTGGATCCTCATAAATTTCACTCGAAAATAGAACCTTGAAAAAGAGTTTGAAGTTCAATTATAAGAAGGAAATAAGTAATCCAAATTGCATTTAGCACTCATGATTTGCTGCTAAAAAACTAGGACTAGATAGCAAAGATTAGCATCTGCACCTAGTGTCATAGAAGCATTTTCTTCTGATATGCATCCATTCAAAGTGGCTTTTTTTTAACATCCTAGAGACCCAAAATTCCAAACCATTATCGAACTGTAAGCATCAATTGGATTTGCTTACATTTTTATCCTGCACCTATGCATAGTATCCACCTTTTAGCATATTGTCTATTCCCAAAATAAATGCACTCAAATAAATCCTGTTGAGTTATGAATGAATATATTGTTGTACCAGTCTTAAACCCTAAAAAAATGAGTAAAAAATGTTACGGGCTAAAAAATTCCATCCAAAACTAAAATGCACCTAATTATACAACTATTTTTATTACTTCTCATTGCAACAAAATGGCCTAATCCTAGCCTGTTTTTTGGTAAGTGAGTGCTTATATTGATCATACTCTTTTAATGGATACTGACTAATTACTTCCTGTTTGTAGAATTGTGAGATCCATTCCATTCCCAAAGCGTTTGGCTCCATCATTGCTCAAGACACGCGAAAGCCGTATGAGAAAACAAGATTTGTATTTGTGCATTGCAGTGTCACAGGAACGGGACCCCTCTCCATTGTAGTTTCTCCTCAAGTTGACACATTTTGGCTTCTGCGAGCTAAGCTAGGGCCTCGTCCAAATAGGCTATCCGCTTGATACTCATTGATTGCTCTTTTTCCTAGCATTTCTTTGTGCTTCTGCTAGCAATGACGGAGACTGGCCAAATTAGTTGGATTAGTACAGCCCTTTGAGCATTTTTTTGAGCCAAAAATTTAGGTTGGATATCCAAGATTTTGAGCATGTTGTTGAACCTAAATTCTAGATCAATTTCTTTTGCAAGAGGGGTGTGCTTACTTTGGAACCCAACAGCAACAAACCTGCAACCAACATTACCTTCACATCTGTGAGGGGCTATAATCAAAATGGCATGGAAGCATCTCACAGGTGGGAATTGACACCACTTCTTCATATATTATGAGAGGTATGATTGCATTTCTCTTTCCCAATTAACGACTAGAAGGAATCAGAAATATAGAACTAGACACTAGCGAGCCCATTCACCGAGAGTTGAATATTTTATAAAATATTATTTTGTTTTTCAAGACAAAACAGATCTGTCAAACGTGACTTTACATTTTCAAGAGTATGGAGTCCAATTGTCAATGGAATTTGGATTTCCATGCCTTATGACTGGATTTAAGAACTTAAAAATAATTAATTTATTACATGGAGAGTTTACCTGTCCATTGCACATTGCAAAGTTTTAGTTTTCCAACATCCTATTGGCAGCACCCAACATCGAGCAGGACAGATGAATTCCATGACAGGAATGTTAATAAACCAAGCTTTTAAGCCACGTGCATTGCCCCCAAAACATAGCAAAGAACACTTGCTAGAACATTTATTTGTTTTGGGCCCAGTAGAGTCCACGTTTAAGCCATGCATAATGCATAAGCTGGATGTAAGTTACTTTAAGGATCTTAAACTTTCCTTACTGTAGCAATAAATAAACAGAGGAATATAAACAGCAAGATTCGTAATACCTTGATCCATCTGTGCAGCTTCTGACTGATTCCAGACACCTCTATCCCTGCTGCGCTTTTCCAGAAATGTATTGAAGAAACTTTTACAAGCACAGAATAGAAAACGGTTTCTCTCTCTTCCCTGCACAAATGCGTTCCTTCAACTTGTTTGATGGGTATTCTGAAAGGATCATTTATAGGCAGAGAGAGGACCAGTTTCCCCATGACACTTATTCTCCACCTGTCCATCGGAGTAGGAGAAATAGAAACGGCTGCCAAGAACTCGTCTCTTCATATGGACAACGTAAAACTGAATTTCTAAATTTAGTCCTACATTCTCCCACTTGGCACATATGATAACTTAATGTTAGAGTTTATCAGAGTATACATTAGGTGTGCCATAAGTCACATTCATCTTGGTTTTTAGTTTGATCATCATAATACTATAATTAAACAACCTAGTAATGCGAGTCATGACGGTTCCATATTAATAGGACAACGTAGTCCCTTTCATGCACCACGACATTAGTAACCTGTTTAATAAGTCTGTAAACAAGGAGTGATTTCATAAGGTCCAACAATAATGTCCCTTGTCAGATACTATTCCTGTCATCATTCATTTATTCTCATACATGTACGTACACTTTTAAAACAGGATTTATCAAATAGAAACGCTTTTATTAAGATCTTAGAGTGTCAATTAAAACAAACAACATTATGTGATTCATCTCATAAAGGTAGCAACTGTTATGTGCTACGTTCAATCCCCATTCTATAAGCATGTTCTTTAAATGTCTTCGGTGGCAATCCTTTTGTCAATGGATCTGCAACCATGAGCAGAGTGCTTATGTGTTCAATTGACACTCGTTGTTTCTAAACTTATTCTTTAATGGCAAAGTATTTCAGTTCCATGTGTTTAGCACCATTAGAATACCTGTCATTTTTAGAGAAGAATACAGCTGCGGCATTATCACAGTAAACCCTCAGTAGCTTGGCAATAGAGTCGACAACCCCAAGTCCTGAGATAAAATTTCGCAGCCACAATCCATGAACCGTGGCCTCAAAGCATGCCACAAATTCAGCTTCCATAGTGGATGAAGCAGTGATGGTTTGCTTCGCACTTTTCCATGATATTGCTCCTCCGGTTAAAAGGAACAAATAGCCAAAAGTAGACTTCCTACTGTCAACACATCCAGCAAAATATGAGTCTGAGTAGCCAATCACCTCTAGATTATCAGACCTCCTAAATGTGAGCATGTAATCCTTCATTCCCTGCAAGTACCTCATCACTTTCTTTGCAGCTTTCCAGTGTTCCAATCCAGGATTAATTTGGTATCTTCCCAACATACCTACTGCAAAACTGATGTCTGGCCTAGTGCAAGTCTGTGCATACATTAAACTTCCTACTGCAGAAGCATAAGGAATTCTTTCCATCTATTTTCGTCCCCATTCATTCTGCAGACATTGCATAAGGCTGAATTTATCCCCTTTCTGAATAGGGACATCACCAGCTGAACATTTATCCATTCCGAATTTCTCTAGAACTCTTTTGATATAAGCCTTCTGAGACAATCCTAGCATTCTACGTGATCGATCCCGGAATATTTCAATTCCTATCACGTAAGATGCCTCACCCATATCTTTCATTTCAAAATTCATAGAGAGAAACCTTTTGGTTTCGCGTAATAAACCAAGATCACTGGTGGCAAGCAATATGTCATCAACATACAGGGCCAAAAATATAAATTTACTCCCACTAACCTTCAGATATATACATCGATCAACAGTGTTTTCCTTAAATCCAAAAGGGGTAATGGTATTATGAAACTTAAGATACCATTGCCGGGAAGCCTGTTTAAGCCCATATATTGATTTCTTAAGTTTGCAAGCCAGGTGTTCTTTTCCCTTAATGGAGAAACCTTCAGGTTGATCCATATAGACGTCTTCCTCCAAATTCCCATTCAAAAAAGTAGTTTTCACATCCATTTGGTGCAGTTCTAAATCATAATGAGCTACCAACTCCATAATGATTCTAAGTGAGTCTTTCTTGGACACAGGAGAGAAGGTCTCTCTATAATCAATGCCTCCTTTCTGAGTGAAACCCTTGGCCACAAGTCTAGCTTTATATCGTTCGATATTACCCTTAGAGTCACGTTTGGTCTTAAAGACCCACTTACAACCAACTTTCTTGTATCCTTCGGGCAATTCAACGAGATCCTAGACTTCATTTTGGTCCATTGATTTCAATTCATCATTCATGGCATTAATCCATTTAGCAGAATCATTACTTTCTATGGCTTGTGAAAATGAAACCGGATGCTTACATGTTCCTATATCAAAATCAGATTCTTGTAGATAAACCACATAATCATCCGAAATAGTAGACCTCCTATCCCTTTGAGATCTCCTCAATACTACTTCTTGTGGTCCATCTATTATGGGTTCATTGGTGACAGCCTCATTACGGAGTGGTGGTTCATTAATTTGTTGTTCAATATCGTCAGGTTGTTCATCAATGATAGGAATAGAAATTTCCTTTGAAGCCATAGGTACAGGAACTTGTACCCTAACTTCTTGGATAACCACATTTTGTAATTTATCACTCCCACCATTTTCAATGAATCTGGCATGACCGGTCTCTACAATTCTCGTACTGTGATTAGAGCAATAAAACCTATACCCTTTGGATTTTTCAGGGTAACCAATAAAGTAACCACTGATCGTTCTAAAATCCAATTTCTTTTCATGTGGATTGTACAATCTAACCTCTGCTGGACAGCCCCAAACATGCAGGTGTCTTAAACTCGGTTTCCTTCCTGTCCACAGTTCAAAAGGGGTTTTTGGAACTGACTTACTAGGAACCCGATTTAATAAGTATACAGCGGTCTTAAGAGCATACATCCATAATGATTTGGGTAAATTGGAATTAATTAACATACTCCTAACCATATCCATTAAAGTATGATT
>LPNX010061195.1:380664-430709 GCA_001517045.1 Pseudotsuga menziesii | reverse complement strand
TGTAACGACTCTGCATATTGATTCAACAATAATGTGTTTAAATAGAGTTCTGTCATCATTCACTATGGCAAAAGAAAGCATTTTAATGTGACAGAGAAATATAATAAAATATCAGATCTTAATTGTCCCAGTATGCTATATAACAGCTGATAAGGAATCGTTATCAATTGCTTTAAGGGTAATTTGCGTTCAATAAAATTTCTGTAGTGAGCTAAGCTTTGTGGCTATGGTGAACTGTTTGACAAAAGTCTTAAACCAAGAATACTTTAAAACATATCAGTAGTCAATACAAGTTCATACCAACACTAAGAGGGGACATTCCAAGGGTATCATAACAGCTGTAGCTAAACTGTTTGTCAAAAGTTTTAAACCGAAAGCACCAAAAAAAATAGCAGTAAACTCAAACAAATAGCAGCAGACCAGTGAGGGGATAGAGACAAATTCAAACCCAATGTGGCTTATCACAATGAAACAACCAACTCCCAGTTGTGAGCATAAGACTTCTGTAGACAACCACTATTATTTTAAAGCATTTTCATGGAAAAATCATATTGCATTGAATAATGAAAGTTGATTCTTTGGCATTGCCAAACAGTTCGATCAGTAATTCCCCCATCCTTGCCTTGGAGAACGGATGCTCATTATTTCTGGGTATGATAAATTTGTCTGCCATATCGTTTAATGAAATCTAAGGAAGAAGAATACATGATTATATTAATCAAATCACAAAAACCCAGTAGACTCTCAAAAGCAAATCAACCCAGGATGGGAATGCATGCCTAGGTTTTCCTCAAATCGCCAGACCATAGGTGCACGCTCAGAGTTCTCTTTAAAATCACAAAAGTTAAAGAAACGATTTATCATACATCCCAGACATTGTCTGCAACTATAATCTTTATATCGGTCATCAGAAATTAAAAAAAAAAAAAAATCATCAATAGTATCCATGCAACCCAGAAATGTAAGCCATAATAAGTGAAAGATCACTCCCACGATTTCCCCAAATTGCAAACAGAAATACAACATCGATCCAAAAGAAAAATGAACCCCGGTTCACACAAATCAAAGGAGCAGAACCCTGAAACTAGATCGCATTCGATCAAAGGAAAGTATAAAAAAAACTCTGCTCTGATACCAATGTAAGTTACTTTAAGGATCTTAAACTTTCCTTACTATAGCAATAAATAAACAACGGAATATAAACAGCAAGATTCGTAATACCTTGCTCCATCTGTGCAGCTTCTGACTGATTCCAGACACCTCTATCCCTGCTGCGCTTTTCCAGAAACGTATTGAAGAAACTTTTACAAGCACATAATAGAAAACGGTTTCTCTCTCTTACCTTGCACAAACGCGTTCCTTCAGCTTGTCTGATGGGTATTCTGAAAGGATCATTTATAGGCAGAGAGAGGACCGGTTTCCCCATGACACTCATTCTCCACCTGTCCATCGGAGTAGGAGAAATAGAAATGGCTGCCAAGAACCCGTCTCTTCATATGGACAACGTAAAACTGAATTTCTAAATTTAGTCTTACACTGGAAACAAACAACGCCACGAGATATGCACATCTGTTTCTAGGAAGCACTTGGACAAATGCCATCTACATGCAACCTGAAAATCGCGATTGATAGCATGTTAGATTTACAGCTTTCTAACTTTTCCACATGTAAAGTTGTCAAGTTTTATTTCAATAACCCCAAAGAAGTAAAGTGTAATTTAGAAAAGAAAAAAAAACATTATCCATTACCATCATCAATTCGCCACTTGATGTTTATACTTCCATAAGAGTTAATAGTCAGAATAAATAATTTATGCCAAGAAAAACGATAAAAGTGTTTCAAGCAAATAAAATCCTCCTTTTTGCGAATGGGACAGATAATATTTTAAATAACTTTGATGTCGTGGAGCATAATTTTTTAATGATCCACCGTTCTATAATTTTGGCATCATTTTAATTTGAAGACAACAAACAAACCGCGGACCCTTTCAGTGATTCCCTTTAAACTCTAGAAGATGAATATCATTTTAAATTTGATGCATGATGTCAAATGTATTTTTCAATATATTTAATGATATAGTTTCTGAATATGGCATTTAATTGTTTTCATTCTCGAAACCTTACAGTTCAAATGTACATTATCATGTAGTATCTCATAAATAATTTGAAACATGACAATAACCATAGATGTGACATTTATAAGGAAATATTAATTTATAGAATATCACCTTTATGTAAGGAATAAGATTTAAATATATTTTCTCCAAAGGTAGCCTCTTATTTCATAACATAAGCATGTGAATTATGTAAGTAAAGTAAATTGATTTTAGAACCCTTCACAGAACGGTAGATATATTATTGCAGGAGAACAGAGATCTTAGGATTCAGAAAACACTTTACCAATTCAAAAACTATACCGCTTCAAAAAGAAAGAAGTACCAGGTGGACAAACTCTCCTGCTTTTCAAATAAATACCAGGTGGCAAAACAGGATATCAGTGGAGGGATATCCCACAAATGTAATCGATGTGATTTCAAATTTAATCAACGAGATTACATGTTGGAGAAGGAAAAAAATAGTGAAGACCACTTCAGTTTTTCATAGCACATCTGTTTTTAGGAAGCATTTGGACAAATGGCATCTACATGCAACCTGAAAATGGCGATTGAACATGTATGCAATCATGTAGGTTATTTGGAATTATTACCATAACCAAGGTGTCTGCTACAAGTCGACAAGGATTAAAATAACAAATGGAGGTTATAACAGCTTACTTGTTTTTAGTTACGAGCACCATCTTGATCGTATTTGACACTATTCTCATGATCTCATATGCATGCAAATAATATTCTCATTCCTGTGAATCATGTTTCCACATTGTGTCCACATTGACTTCATTATCTGAAATATGATGGCATGTGCAAAGTATTTATTGATGAGTTTTTCATACATACTTCTATGCGAAAAAAACCTTAGACTCAATTGAATTTCCAACCAAAAATACAATTCTAAAAAGTCATGAATTTCTAAGCTCAGATTGGTTAAAATCTACATAAACTACGAAGAGACATCTAAACTTGCCCCAGCAAGGACAATCCTATCAAACTGTCATTGTGTTTGGAATATAAGTATAAATCAATATCGTGTATATTATTCTCTTTGTTTTTATTTTGGCACTTTCAACACTGAACTGCAATTGTTTCTTTTTTATAAGCATGGGCATCATGGGTAGTATATTTTCCATGTAAAGAAGAGCGCAACAAGCAAGTATCAAGCTATACTCAATAACCTCTAAAGTTGTTCCTCTACAAAGAGTCTATCCGACAAGCTATTAATAAATACTATATCCTATTCTGGGGGCAGTTGGTATAAAGATTCTATCATCTTGTGGTTGGGTTGTTGTTGTGCAAGAACAGCTAGTAGTTTTATAGATCTAGTAGTAAAAGAAATCTACGGCAGTAGGAGGAGTTGTTCCTCTAATAAGTAATGACCCTCCATCTATTGCAACTAGACTTGACTCTCTGTAGCCACTCATTAATCTCTAGTAAGTAGGGATGCCCCAATGTCCTAATTGATCTGGAATCGGAAGTAAGAATTCTATCACCCTGTCTTTTAGTACCCCTGGCATATGGGAGCACTGTAAAAAAGTAAGTAATTGTCTTGGTGTGTTACTAAATACTTATATAAGTAAGTATATTTTCTAGGTAAAGAAGAGATAGTTCTATAACACCAGCGAAGCTCTGTGAGTGAAAGCTTTGTGAGTGCATGTTGAGCGGTGAGTGGCGAGCGATGAGTGCATGTTGAAGGAGTCATCTTGTCTATCCATGGAGGCCATTGCTTGTAGCCAATTTCGAGATGGAGATCTATAACTAGATTCACAGCAATTGGAGATCTATAACCAGATTCACAGCATGCTTGATATTACCTAGAATAGTGCTTCTTGGTAAACAGAGTAAACCAAGGTAGGCGCAGTCAAGCTGAAAGGGAGAATCCCTAGCACTATTCAAAAACTTTAAATCCAAAAGCTAAGTAGTCAATTTCATAGGGCAGGGACTTGCTGCCTTTAGCAGCTTCACTTGTTTTTATGTGAAGTTAGCACAATATGTCTGAATAATTCCTTCATAAATATATTATTTTGAATCTTTTCAATCTTATACAATCATTATATCAATTTTGACAAGTATATTTTTTATTAATCAAATCATTAATATGTTTTATAAAATAAAAATTTTAAATATTGAATTCAAATTTATTAAAGAAAACCATTAAGTTATTTTAAAAATATAATTTAATACTCTAATAACTAACGAATTATTAACAAGCTATTATGCTACTCAACTATCGTTTAGAATTCAGTCAGGTCGGTAAAAGTTGGGAAATGATGCATTTTATTGTGAAAATTTTAAAGGTTTAATATATATATCGTTCCATATCTGAGTGTGATATTATCTATCATGTTCATGACTCTTTTGCATCACACAACTGTACCATATTATGATGGTCCCTTTGATTATAGAGTTGTCCATAAACCTGTGAATTGGAATATTGGAAAAATCCATGCTATTGTTTATTTTTATTTTTTATTATTATCAAAATTCAAAACTAAACAAAATTGTTGGAAGTACATAATTTAAATAGTATAAAGTTAATATAGAGTTTTTTCGGAAAATCTGTAGTAGTCATTTTTAGTGATTTTTAAAAATAACTACTGTGGATTTTTAGGAAAAACGGTACATCAACCTAACTCACCGCAGAAAGTTACAAACTAATATAAAGTTATAATTTGGTTTTGGATTTTAAAATTAAAGTCCGATTATAAAAATTTTAGATATAAAAAAATTATAATCAAACTATACTTAACACTGCAACTTTCATTAAAAAAACAAAAAACTCTGAGCCATTCTGAATAACGGCTATTTGAAGTTCAAATGGTAATTAGATAATATAATATATGTCTTGGATTTGTGGATTGTGTGATGCATACTAACTTAAGTGTCACGACGTGAGTCTAGCCGTCAAATTTTTTAATATGATAAATATAACCCATAAAACATAATAATATAAAATAGAATTAAGTTTTGACGTCCATTAGAGAGCTAATTTCATTATCACATTATGTAGTTTATTTCAAAATGAATAAAATGAAAAAAAGCAAGGTCATGATGGGGAAGGAGTTGCGCCACCTCATATCTACATCTAGCACAACTGATTATGCTACGAAACCACTGAAGAATGCAATTTGAATGAAAAAGATGGGTACATGTCAATTGTTTCGCAGTCTCCATTTTGTAAACGTTTCTTAACAAACTATACACGCCCCTTCATCATCAATTCCATTGTCCTCCCTGTGAAGAAACTATGAGGAAACTATATTGTTGCACATATCATTTTAATAA
Source organism: Pseudotsuga menziesii (assembly GCA_001517045.1). NCBI lineage: Eukaryota > Viridiplantae > Streptophyta > Pinopsida > Pinales > Pinaceae > Pseudotsuga > Pseudotsuga menziesii. The sequence continues at coordinate 425,314 of LPNX010061195.1, read as the reverse complement.
GAACTATCAGTATAATGTAAGTAATAATTGGGGGCTTTAACTTTCGATATCACAAAAAGAGTGAGTTGACTAGCTCAATTCTTTAGACAAAATTAAATTGCAAACACTCTTTCGTACATGAGTACTTCAACATCTATAAATTACTTAACAGATTAATTTCATTAATATTATAGTGGCAAATTGATTAGTGAGAACTACCTTATGATCCTATATTTTAATATTTTGAAGAGAAGCTATGAACTAAATGTTTAATTTGGTCCTTATCAAATTGACAAACTATACAACTATGGATTTCTTCAAATGCATACGTTTAATGGTTTGAGTGTCATTCCATTCATAGTAGCATAATTAGGTGGTATTGGCTTTGTGTGTATGGAAATTTCGAACAAATTTGAATTGTCTAATATTCTATCTATGTGTAATACAAATATGGGTTAACTTCGAAAATTAATTTTAAAAAACCAAATTTTAATTATTAAAACACTATAAAATAAATATCTTTCAATTTCATACTTAGTAATTCAATTTAATAGGAATAAAAATATGCCAACGAAAATAGATATGCAATTATAATACCAACACTTAATAACAACACTATATTTATTGGTTACCAAAACCATGTGCCCAAAACCACTTGCATCCTTGCTCATTGGGTAGTCAAAGTTAACCTTAACACAATTTAAACACTAATTAATTAATTCCAATGTAAATAGTGGTAAATATTATTCACTTTCTTCTTAAAATAATTAATAACTATTAATAACTAAGAGTTTTCTCTCTTATACTACAGGCATTATCTTTTTGTTTTTTTAAAGATTAATTTTGGTTATAAAAAATATGTTTAAAAAAAATAATTTGTTTTTTGAAGTTTAAAATTTAATGGTTGATATTCAATATTTCATTAAAAATATTGTATATGTTTAACTATATATAAATGTTATATATATCGATATATATTTAATTAAAAATATTATATATAAGAAGTCTACTTTCGTATTTTATTAGTATTGGATTTTTTCGTTACATATTTTCTCCATATCGAATCATATTCACATCCGTATTCTTACTAAAATTATGCTACTATGATTCCATTCCCTTGTTGGATGAGGAGACACATGTTTGTATTTCCTTCTTGCATTCTCAAGGATCTTTTTGATGCATCATTTTCTTGTGAGCAACTTGTGAAACCTTGTTCTTTTGGATGATACCTATTCTTCTTATGGTTGGACATGGGATTTTCACCCTTGTCACTTGAGCTTCATTGATTGCATATTTGATTCTTGTGTGCATTTGGAACATAAGAACATTCCTAGGAGGTTGGAGAGACTTGTTTGGATTCCTACTCACCTTGGGGACATGTATTTTATGATGGAGAATGCCTCTATGTTACAGCATAGCTTGGGGAGTGACATACTTCTATGTCACTTCCATGATCCCACCATTCTTCATGATTTTATTGCTATCCTTCATAATACCTTTCATGATGGTGGTTTCTGCATGATGTTGATGATGATTAGGAGGATGCACACCTGACAATGGGATCATGGGATTCCTTGGGATGTCATGTTTCCACCTTTGATTCTATTACATGGATACTTGCAATTGAATAAATGGGATCTTGAAATACTTTTGTCTTAGGAGTTCTATTGGATAATACTCTCATTGATGAGGATGCAATGCAAGCAATGAGACCCTAGCATTGCTTGTCCTTGGAGAATCTATTTAAATGTTGGCTTCATCAAACCATAGAAAGAAGGCTGAGGAGCAGGACCATTAAGGAATATCTGGTGTAGTGGAAAGGGTTTCCCATTGAGGATGCGACTTGGGAGGGTGAACAAATTTTGTAGCACCCGGGAGTGCTTCTGCTTGAGGAGAAGAATACTTCGGTGGGAAGGATTGTCATGTCCCTTCATTTAAGGACATTAAAATGTTGACCTTGTCAGTACCTAGGAGTTTAGGAGTTTAGAATGAATTAAATCAATTATTCCTAGGAATGTTTGATAAATTAATACTATTGAGGCATGCATTAGATTAAATTTCCAATTTTGTTTTTTGTATGTAATTAACTATTACGGAGAATAATTAATTTGGAAATGAGTTGTAAGTGTTCTAGAATATAGGAGGGTGCACAAGGTACAAAAGAAAGAAAAATAAATATTCCATAAAAAAGGTAGCAACTGTCAAAAGAAGGGAAAAACAAGAAAGTTTAAAAATCATGAAAGTGCAGAAAAAATAGTCACTCATAAAGTAGGAAACTTATGATCATTATTTTTTTGATGTTGAGTGAAGCATAGCTTCCTTTTCTGAGTGATGTTCCTCAACTACCTTGGGTGATGCGCCCCAAGCCTTCCCTGTCACTTCTCTCTTCCATTTCATTCTTCAATGAAGCATTAGAGAGCCAAGGAAAAACCATTGAATACCATGATCAATCTCATATATAATCCATTCATCCCTGAAAATAGAGATCCAATGAAGGAGAGTTCACTTATGCTCTCAAGAATGTAATATTGGTGTCAAGTGTTGGTTTCAATCCTCTAATATTCAATATCAAGAACGATTGAGGGAGATCATATCATCAAAACAATTTTTAAGGTTATTATCTCCTTATAAACATTGTTACCATTGATACAAAGAAATATTTATTCTAATATCAAATTTTTAGCAAGAGCGGAATTCCAGTGCTCATTTAATGAGCCTTTTATAAGTTTAATGCACTAACATTTATGGTATGGATCCATATAATAATGATATTTAAGATTTATTATACTATATAGAGTCTAATAAAAATATAATAATTATTATTTGGATGTCTGATAAGTTACATAAGTAAATTTCACCTTTGTTTGCTTACCTATGCTCTTTAGCTGGTCAAATTTGACTAGTTTTATTCTTTCTGAGGCCATGAATGTTCTGTGTGCCCAATTTTCATTATTTAAGTTGTATTAGGTAAAAAAAGCACACAAAAAACTAACATAACTCATCAAATCAGGATTAGTTGAGGTCATACAGTGCTTGGGAAGCCTCCTTTGTGCATGCAATCTCTTGGCTAATTTTCCTAGTTTTTCCCAAACACACCCAAACACTTCTAAACTATTCTAGAACCATTTTATACCTACGTAAATTGATGTTAGGTTCCTAAAAAGAGACTTATAACCTTCCTAATCCTTCCTTATACTTTGGTTTCTTGGAATTGATTGTTAACATCTCAATTTGCACCCGTTGGGACTCGCAGAATCCTGGTAGTAGACTTTAGCCTCGATGATGCTCAAAAAATAAAAGGGCCCAAGATACAGGTGCTTATATGAAAATTCAGTCTAATAAAATTTCTTTTGGTTTATCCCACTAACCCTTTGCAACTCTCAGTTTATTTCATTACTACTTATCTTTTTCGCTTTTAAAGAAAGTGTTTAGTCACCTTGTAAGCTTTTATGCCAATTTTAATAAGATATGCAATAAGAGTTAATATTTAGAATATTATTTAGATAAGGAATATTAAAACATGATTCTCTACAATAGTCCATAACTTCCTTCTTTAGGACCTTACAAGATAACCTTTCTGTCACCTTCATGTATGTTTTCACAAATCTTGGATGTCCAGCTAGAGGCACATCATTCAAAGCCTCCAAGATATTCTTCTTTAATAATTATTCTGGAACCAGAAAAATCCTATACTTATGATATATGATACCATTAAGGACCTTGAAATCATAATCGTGAATTATTCCATCCGAGAAATTGTATGCAAATTGATTCTTTGCATACTCTACTCCTAACTGTGCTTTCTAATCATCATGAAACTTCATCAAAGTTAGTAATAATTTTATATACATGGAATTAGCTACAAACTTCATCTTACCCTTCTTGTACTCAATTTCAAATTAAAATTCCTGTATCTTACTGTGCAAATTTATCCCAAGCTTAGAACAACTAAACTCATAAAATTGCTTGAAAATATGCAAGAAACACTCAAGAAGGAGACTGGATATGTGATAATCCACAAACTGTTGATGATATTAATTTACACCAGAAATCATTAAGTAGATGTATAATTCTCATACAATATATGCTCCAAGCATTCAAAATATTTAGGAGTATTTTCGAATCAATACAAAAGTAGGCTTACTACACTAGTCAAAATCCCCCATATGTGCATAAAGCACTTTCCAAATCAGTCAAGATAATCAAAAATTTGATGAATGAGTATGTACAAATCATAAGTGATGGAAAGTTGAATTTATAATGCTTTTATATGAGGAAAAGAAGGGAGGTGAGTTGGTGAAAAAAACAAGGTAGTTTACCTTAAAACTAGCTTTACCTTTTTCCTTAAAACTGCAGAAAAGACGGAAAGACTAGAAAAAGTAGTAATGCACAGTTTCCATTATAGGAAGTCTATGGGATGGAAGAATATTATATATTATATTTATAACTCAATGCATGAGATAGTTTTGGAAATTTTGACCTCAAAAAATAGGTTTGGGTTCAAACTAGCTAGTGTAGTACCTAGGAATTAATCAAAAGAGATTAATTATTTTATCCTAACTCTTGGGATGGGTTTTGATTATTCCAACACCCCATGTTAATACTAAATTTAAGTAAAATATAAGAAAAATATCAAATATATAGGTCCTAGGAACAAGGCTTAGTCACCCTTTACATACTGCTTGTCCATATAAAACAAGGAAAAGAGGCAAAACCACAAGTGGGAAAATCCTCCCTCAAACATGGACGTGAAAAAAACTGTATGAAACATGGTGCTCAATATATATTCACAACATGATCAACTATCCCAAGTAAATACTTAATATTTCATAAAGTCCTCTCTGAAAATACTTTGGTGAAGATGTCTGCAAGTTGCTCAGATGATGCGCAATATTGAAGATCAATGACCCCATCATGCACAAGTCCTCTAATGTAGTGCATACGGGATCTCAATATGCTTGGTTCACTACATCAGTACTGGACCAGTTGAGATGTGAATGTTACATTGGTTTTCACAATAGATAAATTTAGAATTATCTTTCTCGATCCCAACTCTCCAAGTATTCCCTCCAACCACAAACATTGAGTATCTACATTCACAGCTCCTCTATACTCTTCCTTCGTAGATGAAAGTGAAATTGCTCTTTTTTTCTTAATTGACCAGCTAATCAGTCCATTTGCAAGAATAGACACATATCTAGAAGTTGGTTTCCTATCAATGTTATCACATTCCCCTTGAGATTCAGTAAAACCAACTAAATCTAGGATAAATTGTGCAACATAATGAATCCCATGAGTTTTTGTTCCTTGTACAAAGTTTAGGATTCTTTTTGTTTCCCTCCAATTGATGTCATGAGGCTGATCCATGTATTTGGAATCCACACTCGCTTCATCATATATATCAGGTCGAGTATGAGTCAAATAAAGAACACAACCAACCAGTTGCCTATACAGAATGTTGTTTTCCAATGGATTTGACTGTGCTTCTTCAAGTTTAACTTTTGAAAGGAAAGGAGTATTTATTGGCTTGCAATTCCTCATTATGAAATTATTCAAAATATATGAATAATAATTAGACCGATGTACCTTGATTCCAATATCTGATTGAGAATTATCAAGCCCCAAAAATTGGCTTAACAATACCAAATCAGTCATAGAGAAGGCATGGTTCATTGCATCCTTCAAGGAGGCAATTTCTTTCTTGGAACTTCCTAATATCAAGAGGTCATCCACATACAATACAATGATGATTAACGAACCATGAATCAGATTCAAATATACATTAGGATCATAATTACATCTACAATAGTTATGTACTGATAGCAAAAAGCCATCAATCTTGGCATACCAAGCTCTCAAAGATTTTTTTATCCCATACAATGATTTGTTCAACCTGCACACAAGAGATGGAATAGTCACAAAACCTTCTGGATACTGCATATATATTGTTTCTTTCAAATCACCCTGTAGGAAAGCACTCTTTACATCCATGTGATGTACTTCCCACTGCTTGGAAGTTGCAATAGCCAAACCTAGTCTTATGGAGTCTATCTTTGCAACTGGTGCAAAGGTATAGTTGTAGTAAATTCCTTGGACTTGTGAGAATCCCTTGGCCACTACCCTTTCCTTATATTACAAAGGAGAACTATTTTATGCAACCAAGTCCTAGATATAGCATAAAAAGAGCAGAAATAAACAATAAGAGAGTAATACATGCCTAAAAGACTAATAGAAGAGCTAAATATCAATCCTCTTCGAGGGAGGAACCTCCTTATACAATGTATTGAGTACAAAAGACAAGATAAGATTATATGATGACCAAAATTATAATATATTCTTCCTATATATAAGAGATAAAGGTGTACAATAAGAACTAATAAATCCACTAATAGACCCAAGCCGACATAAATAATATGTAATGCACCACATTATAGGGGGTAATGCGCCACACTATATGGTGTATTGTGTCATCATTAAGTACTTAATATGTCCCTCCCCTTCAAAAAGTGTTGTCCTCAATGTTGAATAAGTTCTGGATGTTGCTGTATAAAGGACTCATCTTCCCATGTTGAATCTTTTGTGGGTAAGTTCTTCCATTTAATGAGATACTCTGAAATTGATCGATTTTGAAGCTGTCTAGTTTGTATTTTAGTAATTTCATCATGCTCCAAGATTATTTTTCCTTCCTCATCAAGTTCTAGTAACACCGTTTGAACTGTTAGCTTGTCACCACTTACCTTCTTTAAATAAGAAACATGGAAAACTGGATGGACTTGTGAATATGCAGGTAGTTCCAATTTGTAGGCCATACTACCAATATTTTGTAACACCTTGTAGGGACTGCAGTATTTAGGTGGTAATTTATTATCCTTCTTGGTGTCCTTCAGGGACATCTGTTTGTATGGTTGTAGTCTTAAAAACACCCAAACCCCAACATTAAATCTTTGTTCACTACGGTGTTGATATGCTTATTGTTTCATTCGATTTTGTGATATATTCAGGTTGTTCTTTAAAAGTTGAAGAACTTGTTGTTGATGCTCCATTTGGTCTTCCACTTCTTGAACGTTAGAGTCTCTTAGTGAAGATGTGATGGAATCATGGTGGATGCTAGCCATATAGTGCCATAAATGGGGTCATTTTTTATGATGTATGGAAGGAAGTATTATATCACCATTCTGCCAAGGGTAACACATGACCCATTATGTTTGTTTATAAGCTACAAAACATCGAATATACCCTTCCAAACATTTGTTTACTATATATGTTTGTCCATCATATCAAGGGTGATAAGATGAGCTATGATCCATTTGAGTACCCAAACAAGAAAGTAATTCAGTCCAAAAAAAATGGGATCCCTATCACTTACTATAATATTTGGAGTACCATGTATTTTTTGCACTATATCCATAAAATAATTGGCAACTGTGCTTTCTTTGAAGGGGTGAGATAAAATCCTGAGTGCCTCTAATACATTTAGGTGGAAAGATGACTTTCTATGGTACAAGGATCGCTTATATATTAGTAAGAGTTCCCAGCTCAAGAAGAGGTATCGATTGATTTTATCATAGTTTTACCAAAGTATGAAGGAAAGAGTGTCATCATTAAGGGATTAACAAATCATCAGCAAAAATTTTAGTTTTGAAAACCCACTTACACTTGACTAGATTTCTCCCTGGGGGGAGGGAATGACTATGTCCCATGTGTCATTGTTTTGGAGCGAATGAAATTCCTCATTCATGGCTGTTTCCCATCTTGGATCTTCACATGCATATTCATATGTCCGTCGATCAAATTCAACCATTATAAAACTCTTATCAATAAATCAGGGATCCTTGACAGAAAGGGCACTCTCGAATTGAGGTGTAGTACTCCTAGGATCTCTAAGATTCCCAGCTAGTTCCCCAGCTACTTGGATGGTCTTTGCTGGCCAATTTGGCATTGTGGGGATGTTTTTATATGCAATTAAATCATCATTATTAGACATATAATAACAATAAAGTTCATTAGTTCCTTCACTTACAACCAAACGTGGAGGAGGTGAGGAGGACTCTCCAACTTCAACTACTACCATAGGCTCTTCTTCAAACTAAACACTCCTTTCAATGAAGGATTTTTGAGTGCTCATGTTGATAATATTGTACCCTTTTGAATATTCAGAATACCCAACAAATAGGAACTCTGGGATTTGAGGTTCCAAAGCCCTCCTTTTATCTAGTGGAATTCTATCCCATGCTCTTGAGCCAATAATCCTGAAATGAGACACATATGGTTTGTGCACACTCCAATATTTGAAAGGAGTAAATCCATCAAGATTCTTGTGAGGAACTGTATTCTAGATGTAATATGCATAGTTTATAGCTTCAGCCCAAAAATTTGGTGGCAAAGTCTTAGAATACAACATTCAAGTAGCCATTTCCTTCAGACTTATGTTCTTCCTCTCAGCCATACCATTATGCTGAGGTGTGTAGGGTATAGAGTGTTGCATCTAAATACCTTCATATTCACAAAAATTAATGAGCGTGGACTTGAAATATTCACCACCATTATCAGATATGAGGATCTTGAGTCTCCTCCCAGACTAGTTCTCACCCAATGCCTTGAAAACCTTGAGTGGTCAAAAACTTCAGACTTGAGTTTAAGGACGTAAGCCTAACAGTACCTGGAAAATTCATCTATGAAAGTAAGGACATACTTGGATTGAATCGTGGACATATGAGGGGAGGGAGTAAAAATTTAACTATGAATGACCTCAATATTTTTTTAGGTTTTCTCATGACTGACTCTCTCATACTTATGCTCTTGATGTTTTCCTAGAATGCAACCCTAACAGACACCCTTGGAAAAAAATATTTTTGATAATCATGAAACCATGTATTTTTCACACAAATATGAAATATACTTATAGTTTATATGACCAAACCTCTCATGCAAAATTTTGCTTGCTTCATTGGCATGGGTGAGGAGATATTAGGGGTTAGGGAAAGGCATGAAGTGTGAGAAACTATAGACTCTAGAACTATGAGCCTAAAAACCTTTAGCAATGACTCTACCATTAGCAATATAAGATATTTTGAAATTCATTGGGAGAGAAAACGACCTTATTAGGAGACCCAATGTGGGTCATTTGGTATACTAAAAATATATTAGCAGCAAGACCCGGGACATACAAAACATTATTGAACGAACCATGGTCAAAATCAATGCTACCTTTACCCTTGCTTTCAATTTCTGAGTTATCTCCCAGTAAAAACTTAGGACCCTTAGAACAATTAAGATATTAGAAGGATTATTTTTTTCAAACCATGTTCCTAGAAGATCCAAAATTGAGGATAAAGGAAGGAGATATTACAGTGCTTGCAACCAAGACATGTACTCTCTCTTGGTCTTCAAATAGGATCCTCCTTCCTTCTTGATTGCACCACTAGGGAGGGAGATGTATTTCTTCTTAGGTATTTGAGTCACCATATATATCTAATTCTTCATGAAAGAGATCTCAGGATGAATGCCCTTACCACAATATGCACTCTTGCTTCCTTCTTCTTTACATTTTTTCTTCTGAAAGTTCTTCTTCTTTGACTTTGATGACTCCTCTTGAGACTTGGACTTGTATTCATTTTTATTTGGAGCCTTTTTATCCTTCTTCTTGTATTTGTAATTCACCTTGGAATATCCATCAACCAAATCTTTATCTTTGGAAGGTTTCATGGTTCCCATCAAGACCTTGTCTTGCTCCCGAGTCCAGAATTCCATGAAATCTGCCAGTGAAGGAATATTCCAATTGTGATATTTCAACTTGGATTCATGGAAGGTCAAAACAAATACTGAATAATGAGGACCAAGCTTTGAAAGGATAGTAAAAATTAGTTGTTCATCTTGCTTATCAATACCACACTATTTTAGATGCAAAACGAGTGACTTGGATTTCAAAAAGTAGACTTGCAAGGTTTTGAAGCTGCTTGTACTCAGTGTTATCATCTCATTCTCTAGTTGATTAGCTATCATCTTATTTGGCGTCCCAAAAAAAGCTTGAAGTTTCTCCCATACTTCATTCGGTGATGTAATACCATAAAGATCAAATAGAAGTTATATGGAAATGTTGATATATAAGATACCATATGCGTTATTTGTCATGTTATTCCATTTGATCTTCTCTGTTGTTGCATTAGGCTTAGCTTTAGTTTCCATGGTCACTTTGAAGAGGCCTTCGCTCCTAATTAGAATATCCATCATTTCCTTCCATTCGAAGTAGTTGAATGGACTCAAGATGATTGGTTGACATTGATCCATTCCTCACCTGCACCCTTTGACAAGACAGTCTGTGCTCCAAGTGAGTGATGTCGACATTTGGTATGTGGGCATAGTTTCCATAGTGGTTTGATTTTCAATTATAAAAGAAATTATTTATTTTCATTCTTAATCCTACTCTAGGATTTGAAATTAGTTTATTTTAATTATACAAAAGGAAAATAATAGCATTAACCCAATTGGGAGAAAATATTGTAATTTGAGCGTATACATAGAGGAAGGATAATATTATATATAGAGAGAAAGGAATTTCTTCATCCAATAGTATATTAAATCATTAACAAAAAATAGTCAACAAAATAAAAAGGTATCTTCTAAAATCTTGTTAACTTTGTCTATAATATGACTAATGAGTTGAAGGTAAGTTACAAAATGAAACAAAAGCCTACAATATGAGAAACTAATTCGTCAAATCTATAACTTTTCATTTAGAAATGTATGAGTTTTAAAGAAAAAATAATGACTCAAAAATCCATACATATAACTGCACCTTAAGTTTACTATTGAAATATTTTATCTCTCGGTCACACACACACATGCACACATATATACTTTGTATATACATACGACAAAAAAAAAACACAATCATTATATCATGGAAAAACTTGTAGATTAATCCAAAATAATATGGTATTAAAACTTGCTACGAGTAATTACATTAAAATCCAATTCATCAACTAATTCATGGAACTATTGTACAAATAAAAAATTAAAAACCCCCTCCTTATTTTGTTTCATGAAATTTCACTTTTTATCCTAAAATAAAGGGACAATTGAATCTATATAATTATTGTCCAAAATAATAATAATTGTCTTCCCTAAATTTAGAAAAGAAAATAAAACATAAACAAACCAATTTCTCCAGCACGATCATCGAAATATTCCCACTAAGCATGTAGTTCTAAAAAAAATCCACTCATATATTCTACATATTTTCCAACAAAAACTTTCTCCATCAAATATTTTTTATTCACCTTTGGTCCTCTCCATATATTTCTTGACCATTTTAACAAATGCATCTTATAAGGTTGCAAGTGTAATTGACCAATACATATATCTGCTTAATAATAGTTCTTCATTGTAATCCATGATTTGATCAATTGCTTCTTTGATCTAGTATCAATAATTTTCGATATACACAATATTTATCTTTATCAAATATTTCTTACCTATATCATGAAGGGAATTCATATCAAACCTTTCTAACAAAATTCTTACCTATATCTATTGAGTTTCATATTTTTCAAAAAGATTGATCAACATCATTGACAGTTTCATTAACTTTCATTCATGCAACCTTCCATGATATTTCCCAGACCTTAGTTCTAGTAATCTCTTTATTTCCCATTCTTGGCAGAGATATTGCTTCCAATATAATGTCTCATAAAACTTATTCTAAACCAATTTCCATTCATATTTTTTTAGTTTTTCATGGTATGACAATATGGTGACCATTCCAAAGCATTGTTGCAACTAATCTAATTGTAAAAATAACTTTCTTTTGGACTTTGTCAATGTCTCATTGGCGTTTAGTGCTTATGCTTTCAAAACATCCAATGCCAATAAAGATTTATGTTGGTGAGTTAATAGTTTGAATTTGGTATAGTCTTTCACATGCTTAAAGATATATATTCTCTCTCGATTCTCTTTGTCCAATCTATAAATCGCATTTTGTTCTCTCTAGTTAATTGATTTATTTCTTCCCTATGCTAATCTTGGATTTTTGTTAGTTTTTTTTTTCAAATCATTCACATGTTCTATATATTTATCAACTAACTATTTCATGTCACCTACCATTGCAACATTCACATTAGCTAATACCTTGAATAGTGAAGTTGTATCATATGCAATGTTTTGGGATCCTTATCATCCATATTGAAAATTATTACACTTTTTTGTCATGTCCCTATAAACCCTAAAGTTTTCACTAGACTATGAGAATGCAAAGTTCAGAAACCATATATTTTTCATGGATTTGGTTAAAGTTAGGTCAAGTAGTTTGGGTAATTGGAAGGAAATTATCAAACATAAATTACATCAATTTACTAATACTTCATAATTCAAAACATTGAACATGAAGATCACACAACATGATAAACATTGGTATGACAAATTAAATAGGAAAGGAATGAATATATAAATTTCACAAACTAATAATCTGCATACGTTCATTAACAAGACTATTCACATCCAAAATGAAGTTAAAAAAAGAAATAAAAGATATTTGATTAACAATAAGAGACTATAAACAATCACAATAAGTAACTCATTGTAACGGATTCCATCGTATAAAAGACAATAAAATATAAGAAATATTTGTACTTGTATTGAAATCAGAACAAATAGAGTTTGTCTTACAAAACATTACATAATATCACCATCAAGTAGCAGGAATTTTGATTATGCAATATTGCAGAATAACAAAACTTTTCCCTTATAGAGCTTCGCTAACTCATACATGACCATCCACACTCAAACCCCCATTCTATCTTCTTCTCATTTTTTGTAGATACAATATATCTTATAGATGGACATGAGATCACAATATTATGGATTAAATGTCATCTAAAAACTAAGAATAGTTAAACTTATTAATTTAGGATGATTTTATTGTTTACAAAATAAAATCCTAAATACAATTATAGATACACTTTTCTAGGATTTTCTTTAACTCTGCTTGATTCTAGTATCTCAATCACATCTTAATCATTCATAAAATTGACACACAGGAAAGTATCTTGGTGAAGTCCTTTGATGAGGGGATATCCATTCTGGGTGTGTCTACAACTAAACTTCACGAAATATTACAAAAATACATTTTCTAGAGCTTGTTGTAGCACTTCTGTGATTTGTTGAATGAAATGAACTACCGGAACTTCTGAAAGGATTCATGTATATGAAAGTACAACAATCAACTTTGATACACACTAACTCAACAAATATCCTCCTATATGCCTTAAAAGTGAACTCAACCATAATATGAAATAGTTATTCCTTAAGATCGTTTCTATTTATAGCCCATGAAAAGTCCTTGATATACATGCTAAATTGCCACTAGCATAATTCTAAGATTAGTTGGTGCTTGATGTTTTCTTTTCTCCAGTAACTATTTCCCTTTCAATACTATATTCTAGTTTAGCAACATCTTGTTCTATATATGCAACGTATTCCTGTTGTTGAATGTCTATTGAGCACACACATAAAATATGGTATGTTTATAAATAGGTCTATCCATTATTTTATTAACTTTCTCCCTTTCCATTTTCATTGTAATGTTTCCATGCATTATATTCTTGCTTAATTTCTTATACCTCTATAGTTTACTCTATATTTTTTCCACTTTCTTAAGATTTTATTTTCTAGGTGAGGTTTTATAGTATACTCTTGTACTAATACTTCTTTAACATGTCCATCCTTTGTTGGATCAGGGTCTTCATTATCTAGATATGGAAAATCTAAAACTCTCTCTTATGTTTCCTTTAAATTATTTGGACAAGGTGAACTTGGAGCCATTTTTCTACATCATTTTATATTTTAGAACTTGCTTGGTCACTATGATCATGTTGAGGAAATTTTGGAAATTCTTGTTCCCCTTTCTGAATGTTTGCTAGAACATGAGAAATATTCTTTTCTATTCTTGTAGTTCATTCATCTTCTTCTTCTGAATTATTGTCAATGGAGATAACAATGTCTTCTTTAGAGAGGGATCCATAACATATTTAGCATTAAGCATAATATTATTGTTAGGGTGAGTGTGTGGCCTTATAAACGCATACTCTTTTTGTATATTTTCTTTAGACTTATGAGACAAAATCTTGAAATTTGATCCAAGAGGATATTGGTGGCCACCCACCTATTCCTCTTGGACCCCCACCATTGTTTCTTTTTGTTTTCCAGTTTCCTTAATTGTAGCACAATTTACTATTTTTGGCAGTTTTCGAGTCCTAAACTTTCGGAGGCATTTTGAGGCCCTAAACGACGTTTTTCGGCATCGAATGGTTGGGCAAATATGAGTCCATTCTAAACTTGATATTTGTTTTTTATGGATGTAGTGCTTAAATAGTTCTTTCTAATGATGTATCATGCACGTCAAACGGAGGTAGTATGCTAAAGTTACGACCCCAAGAAATTGATGTACCGAGTTACCCAATAGGGCCCACATTAAGGTGTTTCACCTCCTAGGGTTAGGTTTTTGGTATGTGTAGGGTTTCCATTGTTTCTCAATAATATATAGGGCTTCGAGCCTCATTGTAACAAAAAGTTCAGAGGCATGTAGCCACCACATCTCTTCTCAGAGATAAGCTAANTTTCAGTTATTGATTAATGAAATGAAGTGTTATTTCCACTACATATTTGTTTCTATGGTTATTTGTGTATTCTGTTGCGTTCCTGCATAAATCCGGATCAGTGGTATTAGAGTAATCTGCTCTTTCTCGATCCTTCTTTGCATGTCCCTAACGAGGGTGGGGTATAAAGAGTTAGGGCTCGATTTGGTTGAAGCTTTGCAAGATCAACCTTGCAAATCCCAAAGGACACCCATGGTGGATGAAAAGAAAGGAGAGGGCGTGGAATATCCTATCAAAATGTTGCTCGAGGAGGCCCTTGAAAAACAAAGAAATGCGATGATGGATAACTTTGTCCAGATCCTTCAACGACTTCCCACTGGCGGCGCATCTACATCTAGAAGCCACTCTAGAGGCGCAACCCCTTTTAAGGTACATGTGAACTTCAACATTCCCATATTTGATGGTCGAATAGATGCAGATGCCTTAGATAGATGGTTGAATATATTAGAAGGATATTTCTCAATTCATGACTTTTTTGACCAGGAAAATATTACTTTTTCTCTGCTCAAAGCCGCCCCCCATGTCAAGGACTGGTGGGAAACCTACTATGAGAGAAAGCATGAGGAGGATCCCTCTCTATTCTCAGCCATACCCACTTGGAATTCTTTCCAAGATTCCATAAAGGGACAATATTATCCGGTGGGGAGCTATGAGGACAAGTACATCCAAAGGACTATGCAGTGGAAACAAAGAGATCAAGATGTGCATGAACTGACGAATCTGTTCCATACCCTGCACACCAAGTTGGTTATCAAAGATTCAGAGAAAAATTTGGTGCTTAAGTACCACAGTTTTCTGCACAGATACATTCAGGAGGAAATGGAGTTCCTCGACATCTCCTCGCTTGGTACGACATATCGGTATGCTGCCAAAATTGAGCAAAAATTCAAACAGAAAAAATGACACTTTGGATCTACAAATTAGAAGCAAGGGAAATGTGCCCCCAAACTGTAGAACCAAGGACACAACCAAGGCATGGCAACTCAAGAAAACTTTCCAAAGCCGCAAGTAAAGAGCAACATTGCAAAGCCAAAGAAGGAAGAGGGAAAGTGGTGCGAGTTCCATAAGATCCCCACTCACAACACAAGTGAGTGTCAGGCTAAGCAGTCACTAGTGGTCGAGATAAAGGCTTCTGAATCAGATGCATACTCTGACACTGAATTAGAACCCAAGAAGGGGAATGATAGAGGGAAGAAGATTATCTATGCAGATCCCAACACCATCGTTGTCACCATGAAGATCCAAAAGGAAGAACCAGAAGATTCAGAGGAGGAGGAGCATCTTTTCCACTCCCAGATGTGGGTAAAGGGTTCCCCACTATAGTTCATAGTGGGAGCCAAAAGAACCTAATTTCAGTAGAGGTTGTGAAGTGGTGGGGTTTGCTGACCACAACACACCCACAACCATACACCATTGGGTGGCTTCACCAAGTATGAGATCTCCACGTCAGCCAGCAGTGCCTCCTTCCCTACAGCATTAATCCCTTCACCGATGAGGTATTATGTGATATTGTTCCTCTTGATGTTTGTGATGTATTATTAGGTCAACCATACTTATGGAAGCGACATGTTGTGTATGAGTCCCGTCCTAGCACTGTTATTATTATGTTGGGAAATAATTTGTACAGGATATGAGAGGTACCACCCCCTACTACTATCTCTTTGGTTACTGCAAAACAATGCAGTAAGCTCATTTCCAAAACTGGGAAGTTTTTTTTCTTGATGATCCACCCTTAGGGAAAGAAGAAGATCGTGGCCAAAACCTCCTGACAGGGCCCCTCTGCATGACAACAAAAATTGGACAAGGTGATGGAGGAGTACTGAGACATATTCACCTCACCCACCGAGGTGCTTCTCCACTGTCAGGTCAAGCATCCCAATGATCTGACCCCAGGTGCACCGCTACCCAATGGACCGATCTAACGATGCTTTGTTCTAGAAAATGATGAAATCATCAGACAAATTCAGGAGTTGCTACAGAAGGGTCACATCCGGCCAAGTTCATTGCCTTGTGGGAGCCCGGTCGTGTTGGTACAAAAGAAGGGTGGGACTTGGAGACTCTGTATTGACTATCGGGCGCTGAGCAAGATCACTGTCCGAAATAGGTACCTGGTCCCATGGTTTGATGACCTCCTATACCAGCTTAAAGGGGCAAAATATTTTAGCAAGATCAACTTAAATTCTAGGTATCACCAGGTACCAATCGAACCAATCGATGTGTGGAAGACTGCCTTCAAAGCCAAGGAGGGCCTTTTCAAATGGTAGGTCATGCCTTTTGGGTTGACGAATGCTCTTGCAACCTTCATGAGACTAATGGATGACATCTTGCAGCCATTCACAAACTCATTTGTATTAGTGTACTTGGATGACATCTTGATCTTCAGCCACACTTGGGAAGAACACCTCCACGACATCTGACAGGTCCTCCAAACATTGTGGCAGCACAAGTTGTGTGCCAATTTGGACAAGTGCACTTTTTGTATGACCCAGGTTCAGTATCTAGGATACATTATTGATGAGTGTGGGGTACATGTGGATCTAGCAAAGATCCAAGTCATTCGGGATTGGCCAGCCCTAACTACTCTAACAGATGTTTGCAGCTTTCTGGGCCTTGCTAATTTCTACTGCAGGTTTGTGTTGGGATTCTCTCATATTACTTGGCCCTTGAGTTAAGTTACCAAGGGAAGAGTGAAATAAAAATTCTTTTGGTCGAAAACGCAACAGAAGGAGTTTGTAGAATTGAAACATCACCTCTACTGTGGCCCAGTGCTCACATTACCAAACTTGCAACAACCATTTGAGATTGAGATAGATGCCTTTGTCTATGCTATTGGGGTAGTCCTTACTCAACAAGGGAATCCAGTGGCATATCATAGTGAGACACTATCTGACACAATTTGAAAATATCCCACTTATGACAAAGAGATGTATTCCATTGTACAAGATTTTCGACAATGGAAGCATTACATTTTGGGGAAGGAAATGATCATCCACACAGACCACCGACCCCTTCAGTTTGTGCAGAAAAAAGGGAAGTTACAGAATGATCGCCATCAGAAGTGGTCCACATATATACAACAGTTTCATTTGAACATCAAGTACAAGAAAGGAAGCACCAATAATGTTGTATCCTACCTTAGCCGACCACCGATCGTAGCGATAACGGCCGTGCTCAACTCTTGTGGGCATGAGACTTTCGATTGGCCGCTTCTCTACAAGAGCGATGTAGAGTTCAGCCACACATACAAGACGCTCTTGGAGGGAAACCAAGTTCCAAAATTTCACCTCCAAGATGTACTACTATGTCACATGGGACGCCTTTGTGTTCCTTTAAGCGAGCGTGCCAAGATTATTTGGGAAGCGCACTACAGTCGGGTCGCTAGGCATTTCAAGGTCGAGAAAATAGTGGCAGTACTGTAGAAGTATTTCTATTGGTCGAACCTTTGACAGGACGTCGGGAAGTACATCCGATCTTGCACTGCCTGCACCATTTCGAAACCATCCATCAAGAAGCAAGGGCCTCTATACTCTGTTTCCTACCCCTAGTAGACCTTGGGAATCCATCTCCATGTCATGCCTTCCTTTTACTAACCACAGAAACGACTGTGTGTTTGTGGTCATTGATAGATTCTCAAAGATGGCCATAATGGTGGCATGCAAGAAGAATATCACAACATAAGCCACTGCTAAAGTATTCTTTGAATGAGTGTGGGTACACTTTGGGATCCCACAATCTATAATCTCAGACCAAGACAATAGGTTCCTTAGTACATTCTAGTCTAGCCTATGGTCAATGCTAGACACCAAGCTCACAAAGTCCATAGCTTTCCATCCCCAGACTGATGGCCAGACATAGGTCGTCAACAGGATGATCGTACACATTTTTCACTTGTACAACTCAAAGCATCCATGCACATGGGATGAGAACCTCCCCTATGTACAACACAGTTATAACTGAGCCCTCCACAGATCAACCAACCACAACCCCTTTTAGGTGGGCTTGGGATTCCAGCCACTATGTCCCATTGATGTAGCCATGCCATTTGTAGCTACTCAGGCTAATTCAGCTCATATCCAGTCTGAAGTTTCAAAGGAAAACAGCTTCATTGAGCACATTCAACACATTCTCCAATAGGTTCATGACATATTCGACATATCCAATGCTAAGTACAATTAGCGACATGATCAACATCGGTTGCAACACAACTTCGAGGTGGGTGACAAAGTGTGGCTACATTTGCAGAAGGAGCGCCTTGCTGGACCCCACCGCAAGATTTTCCTGATCCAATATGGGCCATACACCATAATCAAGGCTATCAGGGACAATGCCTTCGAGCTTAGTATTCTACCATTCCTTGATCTGCACCCAGTGTTCAATTTCGACTGCCTTCGACCCTACTTTCTACCTCTACTAGACACATCAGACGTGGCAGAACAACTCACACCAACAGAGTTAAACCTGGACTGCATGGAACAAGCCACAAATGATTGGATTATGGACACACAGATCAAGAACACCAGCTAGCAGAAGATCCAGCTATATCGAGTTGTCAAAGCAGGCCAACTTCTTCACCAGGGAAAGTGGCTCACTAGGGACCAAGTTCAACAAAATTTTCCTCATCTCATGGAGGAACTCAATGTAATGGGGACCATTGCTTCCTAAGGGGGGAGGAATGATACAGGAGAATATTGGTGGCCACCCACCTATTCCTCTTGGACCCACACCATTATTTCTTTTAGTTTTATAGTTTCCTTAATTGTAGCACAATTTAATATTTTTGGTAGTTTTCAAGTCCTAAACTTCTGGAGCCGTTTTGAGGTCCTAAACAATGTTTTTTTCGGCATCGAATGGTTGGGAAAATATGAGTCCGTTTTGGACTCAATATTTGCTATTTATGGATGTAGTCCTTAAACAGATATTTCTAACGATGTATCATGTGCATCAAACGAAGGTAGTATGCTAAAGTTACGACCTCGAGAAATTGATGGACCAAGTTACCCAATGGGGCCCACATTAAGGTGTTTCACCTCCTAGGGTTAGGTTTTTGGGATGTGTAGGGTTTCCATTGTTTCTCAATAATATATGGGGCTTCGAGACTCATTGTAACACAGAGTTCAGAGGCATGTAGCCGCCACATCTCTTCTTAGAGATAAGCTACTGGCACTCTAGCTAGTTTATTTCCATTCTGTATGTAAACAAGTTTCAGTTATTGATTAAATAAATGAAGTGTTATTTCTGCTGCATATTTGTTTCTATGGTTATTTGTGTATTCTTTTGCGTTCTTGCATAAATTCGGATCAAAATTTTTCTTAATGAATGCACTACTGGAAGGTTTTTCTATGTATTAGCCTTGACCTTCATGTAAAGACTCCACCTCAAGTTCCGTAAATTTTTAGTCATTCTATGTAACTCTCACTTTCTTTCTATCATATACGCTTTCAACTCTAGAAATTGAAAACTTTTTCTCTAAAAAATAATCTATTCCATCCCTTGTTTTATTTGCTTCCTCAAACAAAACCTTGTTTTTTCTACCCCTGTTTCTTCTTAAGACAACTTCTTCTTCTTGTTTTTCATTTGATGATTCACCAACAAGTATCTCTAAGGTTTTACGATCCTTAATTTTCCTAGAAAGGGTATCTAACAATTCACAACCATGGGTAGTGAGTTCACATATAAAGATAGTGTATTCACAATCCAAGGAAACAATTTATCTTCTGAGGGAAACATACAATCAATTTGGTAGTTAAGTAAATATTTTTGGAGAAGGGTATGGATTTATGTTCCTCAAAGAGCATGCATATAATTTTTTAGTTCTAACATAGGCATGTACAGAGCTAATGATGGTGGAAGAAATAAAAAATCTACAAAGTGTTCGCAAAGGTTGTGTAATAAGAATTCTATGGTAAAGGAAATTCCCTAAACTATAGAAGCAACTCTAAAATATTAACCAAATATCCTTTCTTTTGATCGGGAATCCAAGGAAGTGTTTTACTAGCTATTATAACTCCATGTTTCAACGAGTTTCAACGAAAGAATGAAGAAATTGTAGCATTACTCTATGTTATTTATGTCTCGGTGGTTCACCCATTATGAGGTGCATTCAATTTATTGGATGAATGTTCCTATTGGTGTGGAAACATCAATGTCTTATTTCATATACTACCATTGAATTAGGCACATAAGATATGGATTTTAGAGTTATTTGAAATTTTCTAAACATGTTATTTTTTTATGTGAAGATAGCACAATATGTCTGAATAATTCCTTTATGAATATATTATTTTGAATCTTTTCAATCTTATGCAATCATTATAGAAATTTTGACAAAGTATTTTTTTTTAATAAAATCATTAATGTGTTTTATAAAATAATAATTTTAAATATTGAATTCCAAATTATTAAATAAAACCATTAGCATTAGAAATTAATAAAACTTGGCGAGTATATAAATCATATAAACTTAAGTTATTTAAAAAATATAATTTAATAGTAGAACAACCAACGAATTATTAATAGGATATTATGCTACTCAACTATCGTTAAGAATTCAGTTAGGTCTGTAAAAGTTGGGAAATGATGCATTTTATTGTGAAAATTTTAAAGCTTTAATATATATCGTTCCATGTCTGAGTGAGGTGTTATCTATCATGTTCATGCCTCTTTTGCATCAATGGGAACTACACCATATTATGATGGTCTCTTTCACTGTAGAGTTGTCCACAAACCTATGAATTGGAATATTGAAAAAATCCATTATATTGTTTATTTTCATTTTTGTTTATCAAAAAGTCAAAACTAAATAAAATTGTTGGAAGTACATAATTTAAATATTATAAAGATATAAGTTGTTTTTGGGTTTTGAACTTTAAGCTGATTATAAAATTTTTAGATATAAGAAAATTATAATCAAACTATGCTCAACACTGCAACTTTTATTAAAAAAACAAAAGAATCTCAGCCATTTTGAATAACGACTGTTTGAACCTCAAATGGTAATTACATAATATAATAAAATGTCTAGGATTTGTGGCTTGCATGATGCATACCAACTGATCCAGATAGATGATCGGTGTCCACCCACCTATTGCACTGGCTCAAAACAATTGTCAATTATGGCAGTTTCCCAGTTATTTTTCTACGGTTTTTTGGGTCCCAAACTTTCAGAGCAGTTTTGAGGGCCTAAACGACGTTCTTTTGGCATCGAATGGTTTGAAAAATATGAGTCTATTCTGAGATTAATATTTTTTGATATTGGATGTAAATATTAGATAGATATTTCCAACGAGCTATCGAGCGCCCAAATCGAAGATCGTATGAAAAAGTTATGACCCCAAGAAGTTCTCTTTTCAACTTACCACCTCGGGGCCGCAAAATTTATGACGGTTCATATTCTAGGGTTATGTTCTGGACTTTTGGGGTTCTGTCCCTCATTCTTACTATGAATAGGACCATTTGGCCTCATTTTGTATTCAGCTTTGCACAAATGAGTGTACCAGTCACATCTCTTCTCAGAGATAGCCACTGTCATTCTAGCTATTGTATTATAGTATCTTTGTTATCCTTGAAAAATGTCTATGATCACGATTCTGTATCTATTCTTTCATTTCATTCACATATAAATACATATCACCAACTTAAGTGGCACAACGTGGGGCTAGCCATCAAATTTTTTAAAATGATAAATATAACCTATACAACATAAAAGTATAAAGTTTAATTAAGTTTTGAAGTCCATTACAGAGCTAATTTCATCATCAAATTGTCTACATTAATTCAAAATGAATAAAAACAATAAATCAAGGTCATGATCGGGAAGGAGCTACATCATATCTGCATGTAGGACAATTGCTTCTGCTACGAAAGCACTAGAGAATGCAATTTGAATGAAAAATATTGGCACATGTCAATTATTTTGTGGTCTCCCCAATTGTAAATGTTTCGTAACAAACTGTACACACCCCTTCATCATCATTTCCATTGTCCTCCCTCTGAAGAAACTATATTGTTGCACATGTAATTTTAATAAGAACTATCCCTATAATGTAAGTAATAACTAGGGGATTTAGCTTTCAAAATCACAAAAAGAGTGAGTTGACTAGCTCAATGCTTTAGATAAAATTAAATTGCAACCACTTTTTCATACATGAGTACTTCAACATCAATAAATTAATCAACATATCACTTTCATTAATACTATACTACCAAATTGATGAGTGAGAACTACCTTATGATCCCATCTTTTAAGATTTTAAAGAAACACTATGAACTAGATGGCTTAATTTGGTCCTTATCAAATTGACACACTATACAACTATAGATTTCTTCAAATGCATACCCTTAATGGTTTGAGTGTCTTTCCATTCTTTTGTTTGATGAGGAGACACATGTTTGTATTTTCTACTTGCATTCTCAGAGATCTTTTTGATGCATCATTTTCTTGTGAGCAACTTGGGAATCCTTGTTTGTTGGATGATGCCTACCCTTATTATGGTTGGACATGGGATTTTCATGCTTTTCACTTGAGGTTCATTTATTTCATATTTGATTCTTATGTGCATTGGGCACATAAGAACGTTCCTAGGAGATTGGAGAGGCTTGTTTGGATTCTTCCTCACCTTGGGGACATGTATTTTAGGAAGGAGAATCTCTCTATATTACAGAATATCTTGGAGAGTGGCATACTTATATGTCACTTCCATGATCTTGTCATTCTTCATGATTTTATTACTATCCTTCATAATACCTTTCATGATGGTGGTTTTTGCATGATGTTGATGATGATTAGGAGGATGAAAACAAGACACTCAAATAAGAGCATTCCTTGGGATGTCATGTTTCCACCTTTGACACTACTACATGGATAGTTGCAGTTGAATAAATGGAATCCAGGAATACTTTTGTCTTAGGAGTTCTATTGGATAGTATTCTCACTGATGAGGATGCAATGCAAGAAATGAGACCCTAGAATTGTTTGTCCTTGGAGCATATATTTAAATGTTGGCTTGATGAAACTAGAGAAATAAGGATGAGGAGCAAGACCATTAAGGAATATCTGGTGTAGTGGAAAGGTTTTCCCATTGAAGACCCCACTTCAGAGGGTGAACAAATTTTGTAGCACCTTGGATTGCTTTTGCTTGAGGACAAGAAGACTTGGGAGGGAAGGACTATCATGTCCCTTCCTTGAAGGACATTAAAATGTTGACCTTGTTACCACCTAGGGGTTTATGAATGAATTAAATAAATTATTCCTAGGAACATTTGATAAATTATTACTATTGAGGCATGCATTAGATTAAATTTCCAATTCTTGTTTTTGTATGTAATTAATTATTAGGGAGAATAATTAATTTGGAAATGAGTTTTAAGTTTTCTAGAATATAGGAGGACGCACAAGGCACAAAAGAAAGAAAAAGAAATATGTCATAAAAAATATAGCAACTGTCAAAAGTAGGGGAAAGCAAGGCAATTTTAAAAGAATGAAAGTGTAGAAAAAATAGTCAGTCATAAAGCAGGAAAATTCTGATCATTATTGTTTTGATGTTGAGTGAAGCATAGCTTCCTTGTTTGAGTGATGTTCCTCAAGTACCTTGGGTGATGCGCCCCAAGATTTCCCAATATATTCTCTCTTCCATTTCATTCTTCAGTGCAGTGAAAGACATCCAAGGAAAAACCATTGAATACCAAGCTCAATATCATAGATAATCCCTTCATCCTTGGAAATCAAGATCCATTAATGAAGGAGACTTCACTTATGCTGTCAGGAATGTAAGATTGGTGTTAGGTGTTGGTTTCAAGCCTCTAATATTCAGTATCAGGAACCATTGAGGGAGATAAGATCATCCACACTTTTTCTAAGGTTATACTCTCCTTCTTAACATTCTTATCTATGATACAAAGAAATATTTCTTCTAATGCCAAATTTTTAGCGAGACAGGCATTCCAATGCTCATTTAGCGAGCCTTTTATAAGTTGAATGCAATAACAATGGTGCTATGGATATAATAATGATATTTGAGATTAATTATACTATATAGAGTTTGATAAAACTCTAAAAATAATTATTTGGATATATGATAAGCTACATAAGTAAATTTCACCTTTGTTTGCTTACATTTGCTCTTTAACTAGTCAAGTTTAACTAGTTTTATTGCTTTTGATGCCATGAATGTTCTGTGTGCCCAATTTTCATTATTTAAGTTTTTGAATGTAATAAAATCACCGAAAAACCTAATGCAACTCACAAAAGCAGAATTATTTGAGTTCATGCAGTGCTTGGGAAGCCTCCTTTGTGCATGTAATCTCTAGGACAATTTTCCTAGTTTTTCCAAAACACACCCAAACACTTCTAAATTTTTCTAGAACCATTTTAGACCTGCATAAATTGATGTTATATTCCTAAAAAGAGACTTAGAACCTTCCTAATACTTCCTTATCCTTTTTTTATTGGAATTTATTGTTAATATCTCAATTTGCACGAGTTGGGACTCCCAAAAGCCTCGTAGTAGACTTCAGCATTGATGATTCTTGAAAACTAAAAGGGCCCAAGATACACATGCTTAGGGGATATGAAATTTCAGTCTAATAAATATTATTTTGGTTTATCCAACTAACTGTTTGCAACTCTCATTTTATTTCATTATTGTTTATCTTCTTCCCTTTTCAAGAAAGTGTTTAGTCACCTTGTAAATGTTTATGCCAATTTTAATAAGATATGCACTAAGAGTTAATATTTATAATCTGATTTATATAAGGAATATTACAACATTATTCTCTAACATACTCCATAAATTCCTTCTTTATGCCCTTACAATAGAACCTTTCCCTCACCTTCATTTATGTATTTGCAAATCCTGAATGTCCAGCTAGGGGCACATCATGCGAAGCCTATAATATATTCTTCTTTAATGATGATTTTGGAACCATAAAAATCCTATCCTTATGATATATAATATCATTAAGGACCTTAAAATCATAATATTTAATTATTCCATCCGAGAAATCACATGCAAATCGATTCTCTGCATACTCTACTCCTAGCTGTGCTTTCCAGTCATCATGAAACTTCATTAAAGTTAGTACTAGTTTTATAGACATGGAATCAGCTACAAAATCCATCTTACCATTATTGTAATCAATTTCAAAGTAAAATTCTTGGATCTTACTGTGGTAATTTAGCCCAATATTAGAACAATTGAACTCACAAAATTGCTTGAAAATATGCAAGAAACACTCAAGAAGGAGACTCAATATGTGATAATACACAAATTGGTGATGATATTAATTTACACTAGGCATCATTAAATATATGTAGGCTTCTCATACAATATATACTCCAAGTATTCTAAATATTTAGGAGTATTTTTGAATCAGTACAACAACTGTCAAACTAAACTAGTCAAAATCCCCCATAGGCGCATAAAGAACTTTCCAAATCAGTGAATATGCTCACAAATTTCTTGAATGAGTATGTACATCTCATCAGTGATGTAAATACAATTTTATCATGCTTGTATATGAGGAAAATAAGGGAGGTGAGTTAGTGAAAAAAACAAGGTAGACTACCTTAAAACTATAGTAAACAAATTTCTTGAATGAGTATGTACATCTCATCAGTGATGTAAATACAATTTTATCATGCTTGTATATGAGGAAAATAAGGGAGGTGAGTTGGTGAAAAAAACAAGGTAGACTACCTTAAAACTACAGTAAAGATGGAAAGACTGGAAAAAGAAGTAATGTGTAGTTTCCATTTTGGGAAGTCTGTGGGTTGGAATAATATTATCTAGGATATTTATGACTCTCTCCATGATTCATTTTTGGAAATTTTGACCTCAAAAAATGGGTTTGGGTGCAAACTAGCTAGTGTAGTACGTAGGAATTCATCAAAATAGATTAATTATTTTATCCTAAGTCTTGGGATGGGTTTTGATTATTCCAACACCCCGTCTTAATCCTAAATTTAAGTAAAAAATCAGAAAATATCAATGATATAGGGCCTATAAACAAGGTTTAGTCTCCCTTTACATACTTCTTGTCCATACAAAACAAGGAAAAGAGGCAAAACCACAAGTGGGAAAATCCTCCCTCAAAAATGAACATGAACAAAAATGTATGAAACCTAGTATTCAATATATCTTCACAACAAGATCAAATATCCCAAGTAAAGACTTAATATTTCTGAAATTCCTCTCTAAAAATACTTTGGTGAAGATGTCTACAAGTCACGGTGATATGATGCGCAATATTGCAGATCAATGACCCCATCATCCACAAGTGCTCTGATGTAGTGCATATGGATCTCGATGTGTTTGGTCTGCTGCCTCAGTACTAGATCAATTGATATTCGAATGGTACTCTAGTTGTCACAATATATGACTGTAGATGTCTCTATCTCGATCCCAAACTCTCTAAGTATTCCCTGTAACCACAAACATTGAGTAGCTACATTCACAACTCCTCTGTACTCTGCCTCTGTAGATGAAAGTGAAATTGCACTTGGTTTCTTACTTGACTAGATGATTGTTCCATATGAAAGGATAACCACATAGCCATAAGTTGATTTCCTATCAGTGTTATCACCTTCCCAATCAAATTCATTAAAACAAACTAAATCTAGGCTAGATTGTGCAACATAGTGAATCCCATGAGTTTTTGTTCCTTGTACAAAATTTAGGATACTTTTTGCTGACCTCCAATGGATGTCATGAGGCTTATCCATGTATCTAGAAGACACACTCACTACATAAGATATATCAGGTCAAGTATGAGTCAAATAAATAAGACAACTAACTAGTTCCCTATACAGGGTGTTGTTTTCCAATGGAGTTGACTTCACTTATTCAATCTTAACTCCTGAAAGGAAAGGAGTCTTCATCAACTTGAGATACGTCATTTTGAAATTATTCAATATATATGAATCATACTTGGACTTATGTAACTTTATTCCAATATCTTATTGAGAAATCTCAAGCCCCCAAAATTGTCTTAACAATCCCAAATTAGTCATAGAGAAGGCATGGTTCATTGCATCCTTCAAGGAGGAAATTTATTTCTTGGAACTTCCTTTGATCAATATGTCATACACATACAATAAAATGATTATTAATAAACCATTAATCAGATTAAAATATACATTAGGATCATAATTTCATTTTCAATAGTTCAGTGACAGAAAAAATACATCAATCTTAGCATACGAAGCTATTGGAGCGTGTTTTAGCCCATATAATCATTTCTTCAACATGTACATAAGAGATGGATTATTCACAATACCTTCTGTCTGCTTGATATATATTTCTTATTTCAGATCACCGTGTAGGAAACCACTCTTTAAATCCATGTGATGTACTTCCCACTGCTTGGAGGTTGCAATAGCCAAAGCTAGTGTTATGGAGTCCATCTTTGCAACTGGTGCAAAGTTCTCATTGTAGTTAATTCCTTGGACTTGTGAGAATCCCTTTGGCACTAAATGTTCCTTATATTTCAAAGGATAACCATCAGCAGCAAATTTATTTTTGAAAACCCACTTACACTTGACTAGCTTTCTTCCTAGGGGTGAATGACTACATCTGATGTGTCATTCTTTTGGAGCAAATGAAATTACTCCTTCATGGTTTTTTCCATATTGAGTTTTCACATGAATATTCATATGTTTGTGAATCATATTCAACCATTATAAATCATTTATTATCAAATAAAGGGTCCTTGACAGAAACAACACTCTTGAATTGAGATCTAGTCCTCCTAGGATCTTTAGGATTCCCAGCTAGTTCCCCAACTGCTTGGATGGTATTTTATTCCCATTTTGGACTTGTGGGGATGTTTGTATATTCAATTAAATCATCATTATAATACATATTAGAATCATAAATTTCATTATCTCATTCACTTACAACCAAAGGTGGAGAAGGTGAGGAGTGCCCTCCAACTTCAACTGCTACCATAGGCGCTTCTTCGAAATGAACACTCATTTCAATAAAGGATTATTGAGTGCTCATGTTGATCATATTGTACCATTTGGAATATTTAGAATACCCAAAAAATAGGCACTCTTTTATTTGAGGATCCAAAGCCCTCCTTTTATGTAGTGGAATTCTAGCCCATGCTCTTGAGCCAAAAATCCTGAAATGAGTCACATCTAGTTTTTGCACACTACAAGCTTCAAGAGGAGTACCTCCATAAATATACTTGTGAGGAACCCTATTCTATATGTAGGATGCATAATTTATAGCTTCAACCCAAAACTTTGGTGGAAAAGTCTTGGAATCCAACATTAAAGTACTAATATCCTTGAGACTTTTATTCTTCCTCTCAACCACACCATTCTGCTAAGGTGTGTAGGGAATAGAGTGTTGCATATGAATACCTACATATTCACAATAATTAATGAAATCAGACTTGGCATATTCACCACCATTATCATATATGAGGATCTTAAGTCTCCTCCAAGACTGGTTCTCAATCAAGGCCTTGAAAACCTTGAAGTGGTAAAAAAATTCAGACTTGAGCTTAAGGAGGTAGCCTAACAGTACCTGGAAAAATCATCTATGAAATTAAGGACATACTTGGGCTTGAATCGTGGACATATGAGGGAAGGGACCAGAAATGTAACTGTGAATGAGCTCAAGAGATGTTGAGGTTTTCTCATGACTTTCTCTCTCATACTTATGCTCTGGATGTTTTCCTAGAATGCAACCCTAACAGAATCCTTTGGAAAAGTTTATCTTTGGTAATCCTGAAACCATGTATTTTTCACACAAATATGAAAGATAATTATAGTTTAGATGACCAAACCTCTCATTCCAAAGTTTTATTGCTTCATTGGAATGGGTGAGGAGATCATAGGGGTTAGAGAAAGGCATGAAGTGTGAGATCCTATAGACTCTAGAACTATGATCCACAAAACCTTTAGCAATGACTATGCCATTAGCAATATCAGATATTTCAACTTCATTGGGAGAGAAAACAACCTGCTTAGGATACCCAATGTGGTTCATCTGGTAGACTGGAAAGAGATTAGTAGCAAGACCTAGGACATACAAAACATTATTGAAGGAACCATGATAAAAATCAATGCTACCTTTACACTTGCTTTCAGTTTCTAATTTATCTCCCAAAAACAAATTAGGACACTTCGAAAATTAAAGGTATGAGAAGGATTCTTTTGTTGAATCCATGTGGTTAGAAGCTATGAAATCAATGATAAAGGAAGTATATATTACAGTGTTTTCAACTAGGGCATGTACTCTCTCTTGGTCTTCAAAACTGGATACTCCTTCCTTCTTGATTGTGCCACTAGGGAGGGAGATGTTGTTCTTCTCCAGGAGTTGAGTTAGCATATCTATTTGCTTCTTCATGCAAGATCTCTCTATATGAAATCCCTTACAAAAATATGCACACTTGCTTCCTTCTACTTTACCTTTCTTCTTATTAAATTTCTTCTTCTTGGAGTTTGAGGACACCTCTTAAGGCTTGGACTTGTATCCTTTTTTATATAGAGGCTTTTAATGTTTCTTCTTGTCTTTGGAATTCACCTTGGAATCTCTAGAAAGAAAATTTTGATCTTTGGAAGTTTTGATGGTGCCCATCAAGACCAATTTGTCTTACTTATGATTCTAGGATTCCATGAAATCTACTAGTGAAGGAATATTCCAATTTCGAGTTGTCAACTTGGAGTCATGGAAGGTGGAAAAAAACAATGAAAAATCAGGACCAAACTTCGAAAGGATGTCTAAGTCACTGTTTTATCTGCAAAACCAGTGACTTGAATTTTGAAAAGTAGAGTTTTAAGGTTTTGAAGATTCTTGGAATCGGTGCTATCATCTCATTCTCTAATTGATAACCTCTCATCTTCTCTATCTTCCCAAACAAATCTTGAATTTTCTCCCATATTGCATTCGGTGATGTAAGACCATGAAGAAGAAATAGAAGGTCTTTGGAAATGTTCAGACATAAAATACCATATGCCTCATCTCTCCTATTATTCGATTTAATCATCTCTACTGCTGCATTAGGTTTAGCTTCAGTTGTCATGGTCACTTTGAAGAGGACTTTTCTCCTCATTAGAATCTCCAATCTTTCCTTCCATTCGATGTAGTTGAATGGACTCAAGATGATTGGTTCAGATTGATCCATTCTTCACCTCAACCCTTTTACAAGACATTCTACACTCCCCGTGAGTGATGTAAACCCTACCTCTAATACCATGTGGAAATTTATCCCAAGCTTAGAACAATTGAACTCACAAAATTAATTGAAAATATGCAAGAAACACGCAAGAAGGAGGCTGAATATGTGATAATTAAAAAACTATTGATGATATCAATTTACACCAGCCATAATTAAATAGATGCAGGATTCTCAAACAATAGATTCTCTAAGGATGAAAAATATTTAGGAGTATTTTCGAATCAGTACAAAGACAAGCTTACTAAACTAGTCAAAATCCCCCATATGTGCATAAATCACTTTACAAATTAGTCAATATTTTCACAAATTTTCTGAATGAGTATGTACAACTTATAAGAGATGGAAAGTTTACTTTATCATGCTTGTATATGAGGAAAATAAGGGAGGTGAGTTGGTGTGAAAAACAAGGAAGGATACCTTAAAACTAGCTTTAGATTTTTCCTTGAAACAACAGAAATGATGGAAAGACTATAAAAAGCACTAATCCGTAGTTTCCATTATAGGAATTCTGTGGGTTAGTAGAATCTTATCCGGGATCTTTCTAACTCACTACATGAGGCAGTTTTCTCAATTTTGACCTTAAAAAATTGGTTTGGGTGCAAACTAGCTAGTGTAGTACCTAGGAATTAATAAAAAAGGATTAATTATTTTATCCTAAGTTTTGGGATGGTTTTTTATTATTCCAACACTTACTTACCCTCTTATATTTCCTATCGATCAAATACTTCTGCAATACGAAGTGTCTTGATCTATTTTGATCAATTTTGATGATGAACTTACTTCCCAAAAGATAATTCCTTCACTTTACTAGTGCATGCAGGATGGATGGAATCTCCTCATCATAAAATGAGTATATCCTCTCACTAGGTTGCAAATTATGACTTTCATAGGCTATAGGGTGCTTATTTTACATCAATACAGCTCCAATCCTGTTTTCTAAGGAATCGCATTCAAGAACAAAGGGTTGAGAAAAATCATGGCATGAAAGAACATGAAAACTACTAATTACCTCATTCATTCTCTTGAATTACTTCTCTTCTTCTTCTGACCATCTAAAAGCTCCTTGCTCTGTGATATCTGTTAAAGGGGATGACATTTTGGAGAACCCTTTCACAAACATCTGGTAGTAAGTGCAAATCCCAATGAGCCCTCTCAATTCATTGATATTCTTAGGACTTGGCCAGTTTAAACTAGCAAGAATCTTCTCCATTTACACCTCCATTCCTTCTTGTTAAATAACATAACCAAGTAAAGGATATTATCCATTCCAAGCTCACACATAGATATCTTAGAAAAGAAGGATGGATTTTCCAATATTGTTAGTACAACATCTAGATGGTGCAAATGCTCCTTCCAAGTCCTACTATAGATTAAGATATCATCAAAGAAAACCTGGATAAGCTTACAAAGATGTTTTTTCAACATCCTCTTCATGGATGAGTGGAAGGTTGAAGGTGCATTAGTAAATCCGAAATTCATGACCAATAATTCGGAGTTCCCATATTAACAATGAAAGGCTTTTTTTTGAATGTCATCCTCTCTCATCCTAATTTGATAGTAACCAGAATGGAGATCAATCTTGGAAAATAAATTAGCTCCATTCAACTCATAAATCATCTCATTAATCCTAAAGAATATGATATCTATTCTTTATGGTCTTCTTGTTGAGAGCTCTATATTCTATACATGTGTGCATGGTCCCATCCTTCTTCCTCACGAGCACTACATAGGAGGAAAAGGACTTCAACTTGGCCTTACTAATCCTAAGTCAAGTATCTCTTTTATAGTTCCATCAATCTCATCCTTTAATATTTTTGCATGTTTTTATGGGTATCCTTGAATCGAGAATGTCTCAAAGGTAGTTGAGGTCTAGGACATGGTTTGGGCACATGGTTTCTTGTAGCCCATGGTATTTTCCATGATATTGGTGGCCAATGGTATTTGGTGGTCCATGGTATTGTCCCATCATATTGCATGTAAGGAATTATTTATAAGGAAATTGATGAGGCTCCATTTTAAGGTGACCTATAGGTGAGCGGTTGCTAGATCACTTGGACCAGTTGGTCATATTTGGCCATGTAATTAAGATCTTCATTGGTGTTGGTTTTTCCTACATGGGAATTTCTAGGGTAAATAGTTGTGTCTATGTGAATTTTTCTTGTTATTATTATTTTCTCGCACATTATTTTATTAATTCTCAGTTAAATCCTAATAACTGGTATGAGAGCCAGGGTTTGGCATATAGTTGTGATCATTGGGTTCTACCTAGTTGTTTGAATTAATCATGTTGTGCATGTTTAGTCATACCCAACACCGTAGTAATATTTTTTGAGTTACTAGTAAGAATGCAATTTCCTTGGATGCTAGAAGCACAAGGTATCCCTCTTATGAACAAAGAAGGAATGTTGGATCAAGTGTGGAATGAACCACTTGGTAGGTACGAGGGTGGAAGTTGTACTCATAACCTAACTTGATGTGGATTGGAGAAGTTGGGTCTTCGATTGTAGCATGAATGAAAGATGGTTTAATCTCAGTTGTGGGACTGATATTGATGAACCATGTAGTTGAAGAGAATTCCTAGAGAACTAGTGGTTATAGTAGTTGAGGACCATGTAATATGATAGATGGATTCTTCTTTATATGGGTGTCAATGAGAGAGTTTGGATGTAGGTACAAAAGGAGCATGACACAACATGAGAAAGAAAGAGAGCACGAAAAAGTGAGAGAATGAAGTAACAGATGGTGATGTTCTAGTCACCATGAAGACACATGAAAAAAATAATAGAGTGGTTTGCATGCAAATGGGAATATTGATGTAAGACCTTGTAAGGTATGCATACCCTTGGTAACTTACTAGTAATGTTAGGAGATAGACCTAGGTGATAGGGGGTGTATGTGAGATCTCTCAATAAAATTTGAGGGGGGTTGGTGATTACTCCAAGTCAAGTTTAAAGGGGGGATTGTTTGGGTTAACCTTGAATCAGTAATGAGTCAAACTTGGTTGAGGTCTAGCACATGGTTTCTTATATCCCATGGTATTTTCCATGATATTAGTGGGCAACGGTATTATCCCACGATATTGCATGTAAGGAAGTCTTTATAAGGCTTTAGGAGGCTCCATTCTAGAGTGGCCTGGAGGTGTGCAATGGCTAGCTCACTTGGCCGGGTTTTTTGGATTTGGACATTTAAAGAATATCTTCATTGGTGTTGGTTTTTCCCACACAGACTTTTCTATGGTAAAAGGTTGTGTCTATATGAATGTTTCCCGTGCTTATTATTTTATCACATATTTTTTTATTAATGCATATTTATATCCTAATAGATGCTTGTAAGGATGACTTGAAAGGTGATGTTCCTATATCCAACTTGATTCTATTTTACACTCCTCTATCAGGTGACCTACCATGTTGAAGGTCCCCAAACACTTTCTTATGCTTTTGGAGAAAATTTTAAATGTCTTGAGGATATTGTGCTACCTCTAAAGAATTACCTTTGGTATACATCAAGCACTTAACATACTATTCAATGTATCCATGCCTCATGGATGACCTCATAATATGCATAGTCTATACTAACACTAATAATATCTCGCTTAACACTACCTCCCTCCAACCTTCATCTTGGAATCTCATGTCAGGGAATTTTTAATCTATGGTGTGCTTCCAAATAGAATACAACCATTGCACTCCCAACACCATGTTAGTATCAACAACATTCACCACATAAAAACTATCTGTCACACTGTAATCTCTTATGGTGACTTGTAAGTTAGGAATCCATCTAGAACAATCCATAGAATGATTACTTGGAATTATGACAGTGAAGGCTTTGAATTTCTCAGTAGACAACTTTATCCTTTCAACCAAATATGAATCAATTAAGTTATGCGTGGCTTATCCATTCACCAACATAGTACCTACTTTCCTTTGCACCACTCCCTTGAATCTAAGAGTGGAAGCAAGTCACTCCTAATAAGAAAAACATTTTTCTCACCTGTGAAGAAGGTTCTTTATCAGCAGTCTCATAGGCCACTTTTTCATCAACTGGAAGCTCTTATTCCTCCTCCTTAGTTTTGATCTCCTAAAATACCTCAATAAAGTGTGTCTTCCCCTTAGCACACTTATGTTCAGGAACCCAAGGTTCTTGGAAAGTAAAACACAACCTTATCCTCTTGAATTCATCTTTCTTTGGAGACATTGTCCCTCCTGAAATATCTAGAAGGAATCTTCATGGGAGGTGGTATTTGATTGTTGGATTGAGAAAGATCATTAGATCAAGGATGGAACCTTATTCTTGTAATAGAATATTATAAGTCTCTTGTTCTATTCAATGCATCTTGCAACGTAGTGGGTCTATAGGCCTTCTCCAAGCATTTAGAGGGTTTTTCCAATACTTGATGAAAACATGGATCAATCAGGATCTTGAGATATTAGTGACCATTAAAACCAAATTTTGAAACTTAGAGATGTAGGATTCAAGAGTTATAGTTTGCTTCACATGCATAATATCTCTGAAGGATATTTCAAGGTCTCTTCTTTCAAATATTTCATTCAACCTCCTTGTGAACTCTTGATAGGTGGTAACTTGATCACGTCTAAGTGTATGCATATCATGAAACCACCAGTCATTAGCTTCACCATATAAGTGTAGAGTATCCAACTTAATATAATCTCTCTTGGCCATTGGATTTATCTAAAAGTATGTGTCTAGGTTCTGGATCCATGAACTAGTAGTGCACTTTGATGAACCATCAAAGTATGGTAGAGAAATATTACCAATATAATTCTTCAACTCATAATTCCAGTTATGATTTCAAAAACTACCTCTTGGATTGGTTCTATATTGAGAAACACATAAATATTTGAAAGGAATAGATCTTATACATTCTTCACTAAATGTAATAAAATTAACAAACTTTTCCTTCCATGCAGCATGCCCTTCATAATGAATCTCCAACTCTTCTTTTTATTCATCAATGAATTTGGGAATACTAGGCCTTGAGTGACTTGGAGGATCCATTCAGAATTCACCAAGGTTATTGTGAGGCCATCTCCTTGAAAATACAAACTCCGCAGGGCTCTTCCATTCTCCATGTTGCGAACAATGGCTGCTCCATTCACCATTCTTAGTCTCCAACTGCTTAACAAGGAATTATCTGTCTTCTTGACCAGATAGGATGATGTTATGGGATATGTCCCACAACCCTTGAATCATACTTGATACCAATATTTTTATATCCTCATTTTCACCCATTCCATGTCTTTCACGTTGTCCTTGGAAATTTGATTGAGTAGAATCCATTTCTTCAACATAATCCGCTAAAGAATATTTATTCTTGGTTTCATGATTTATTTTGTGGCTCATGATTGAAACTAGTAGTAGTTTCATAGGACCATGCTATGATACCACTTGTAATGTACCAACTAATATATTTCGCACACTAACTCAAACACCTTAACAAACAACATGATATGTGACTCAAACTAGGTTAAACAAGGTTTAGTAGGTTTATTTAGAGATCAATACAAGATTAAGGACTATGTTTGTCTTACTATTCTATGAACAATGTACTAGGAATGTTTTTGGTTTCAAAATCAGTGAGGCTGAAGTTTACTTCCAAGGCTCATGGGCACCCCACTATATCCAAACTAAACACTTTACTTAACACTTCATTTCAATCAATGGTGATGGTGTCAATAGATATAATATAAGTAAAATTACTCTTGGAATTCACACCAGCAACTTTTAGGAGGTTTTGAGATTTTTCAAAGGAAAAATAGTGAAAGTGTCTTCTAGGACTACTCAACTAGCTTAAATTCATGATCAATCAAACAATGAAACGAGGTTAAAAATTCTTAGTTTCGGTGATGGTATGTTTTAAATAAATTGTTGGTGAACATAATCAAGTGGAAGAATCGAATTTGGACTTTCCTTGATGCATTAATGACTTAAATGTTGATGTATTTGTAAATTCAGAATGTATTCACCTATATATCTTATGTATTGTACCCCGATGTTTATTCCGGGAAGTGTCTATAATGTATTAAAGTCATGCCATGCCCTGATGTGCCTATCGGGAGATTCAATAATGTAAACAAGTCATGTCAAGTCATTGTGGGTAACCCTCCTATTGTTCAAGGGTTAAAGTCCCCCCATTTGTGTGGCCCTAAGGTTATTAGACTATCCTAGAGAATTAAACCCTAGGTGAGTATTGTAAATCGGGGCAATAGTCCCCACCATTGTGTTAAGGATAACCCTCTTTGTTGGTCGGAGGGGAAAAGTCCCCACAAGTCGTGGGGCACTAGGGTTATTAGACTCTCCTAGAGATGTCGAATCTAGTAACTAATTGTTAAGTGAGGCCGACATGTTGGAGTGGACATTAAGTGAATGAAAGAATATAAATAGAGTTTTATCCTCTCTATTTATCACACACTCACACTCAATTGTAGTGCATAGCTGAGGAATAAGAAGTTGTTGGGGATAGAAAGAAAGATGCTACTACTGTTGGGAGAACATCTTACTGTTTTGGGGTTTTAATTTTGGTGCCGATTCTATCTCTAAAAAAGTTGCAAGGTTTTCTCCATTTATGGTTTCCCCGAGGAAAAGCATTATGTTCATTGTCTCTTGTGTTTGATTCTTGTGCTTGTTATTCTCTCAGTTAACGATCCTAATATAATGCTAGCTTAAATGATAAAAATCTAACATGATATCAGAGTTAACCTAAGAAGAAGACATTGTGCAGTTGCAGAAGCTAGGTCTTCTTAATTTTTAAGTCTCTCTCCACAATCTACAAGCAAAAGTATTCTAGGATGACTCTCCATTGAAGGGTGCATCTTTCTGTCGAAGCGGAATTTGATTCCGAGCATTTTCAGTTTTTGGTGCAGGAAATTAGGGATTCTTACAGAAGATGAAATTTTGAGTGAGCCTGGCATAGAATTTCTATCCTCATCCAAATCGAATTTTAGAGACCTAGGTCAATATTTTTGGTTGGGTACAACTCCGGGAAAGTCAAACCCTAGTTCAACCCCGAATTGGAAAAAACCTAAAATACTAAAACTGATAATTTTTTGTACATTCGCTATATCTCGGGATTGGAGAAGGATCAAGATCTCAAACTTTCATATGCAAAAGATAAACTCCTGATGTACACTGTTTCCAAAATTCAGCCTCAGATTCACTATATGCTAGGAGATATGATTCCTCCAAGTTAAGGTTCCATCCTATTCCAGGATTCATCCCTAAACAGGACACCTAGGGATAATTGCTATATCTCGGGCTAAAAAGGTCCCAATGAAATTTATGAAGATATTCCAAAAAGGTCACGGACTTTACTTTTTGTGGTATGAATTTCAGATCCCAAAGAGGAAACAGTGACATGTGGCAGTCTGTACAACGTCGATATGCTGAACAGTCCTGAAATAGGTCACCTTGGGAAAATGATCATAAGTCCCAATTGGTGAAACCAATTCTAATGAAACCTATGGTGTTGGAACAGGGACAAGAGATTCGAACTCAGTGTAAAGTGTTAGACACAGAGGAGTAGTAATTTCATAGATACTGCAAAAATAGAAGAAGGAATTTCTGCAGAAGAAATTGGTAAACTAGGGCTTCTTGTTCTAGGAGCTTGCCTCCATTGTTTTTAGAAAAAGAGTACATTGGAGAGATTTCCTTTAATATATCTATATTTCTATCCAATCATATTGGAAAGATTCCAACTTTTTAAAAATAGGGTTTCTCTGACAAACCCTAGATCAACTAGCTCCGGACCAAGGACATACACCTCAAATTGGTAAGATCTAATATTTTGCTATTTTCATTTGAGGTTCTCATTTCAAAAGTGATCTATCACATCATCTTGATGATAATATTGGTGAAGTTGACAACTTCCAAGCATGGAAGTATATGATCTCTCTAAAGAAAATGAATTGGACACCTACATAAATAGAGAGGTTCCAGTTCCAGAGGCAGATGAGGCTAAAACCCTTACATAAGAAGAACTTGGTCAAGACCAAGAAGATCATTGTTGATTTAGTCACGGATAAACTTATACCACACGTGTCTTCCCTAAAGACACCGAAAGAGATGTTTAATTCATTGACCAAGCTATTTTAATGGAATAACATAAATCAGAATATGACTTTGAGAAAATAGTTGAAGGATATGAAGATCCAGAATGTAGAGACCATACAGTCATACTTTACAAGGGTCTCTCAAATCAAAGAACAACTTGAAGCAGTAGAATATGAAGTGGAGAATGCAGAAGTTGTGATAACCACCATGAATGGCCTCCCAGGATCATGGGATTCATTCATTTGAGGAATGTGTGCCAGAAGGAAGTGATTATTTTTAGCAGACTCTAGGAAGAGCACACTCACGAAGAAGAAGCTTGACTCATAATAAGAGAAGAGAAGATGGGAGAAACTAAATATCAATCTCTCACCATCTAAAGAAGATCCCTCAAGCAATGAGGAATACAAAGGACTCAAATCTTGAAGAACCTCTTATCCATCTTAGCATTTGGATAAGAACCGATGCTATTATGAATGAAGAAGATGATAAAGCTGAAGTCTCATTTCATGATATTGTTTTGTTGTGCATTTGTTTATATTGTCATTTCATGATATTGTTTTGTTGTGCATTTGTTTATATTTAGTTAATGTATTATGCATGATAGAATGTTTTCATTAATGATAATATACTACTAATATGCATGTGATGGGTAAGTAGCTCATGGTTCTATACAACTCTCCATTGTTGCTTATCTAGAATGAAACCTCTTTGCTGACATATTGGATTAGCGCACAATCTCAATGTTGTCTTGGTAGAGATGGAAGTAATCTAGAAAGTTTCCGTGAGATATGGATGAATGTTGTATTGGGTAAAGTAGTTGCATGATCATATATTTATGCATAAGAATTTGCTAGTATGAATATTTCTTATGAAATGTTTATAACCATACAAATGCATTTGACTTGTAAGAAAGATCGCATACATAATCGGCTACAAGAAAAGAAGGATAAGACTTGTTCCGAAGAACAAGTGACAAAATTTCAAAATGAAGAATAATACGATGAATACAGCGACATCATTGATGCAGAACCTTCCAGCCATGAAGAAGTAACCAAGAAGAAATGAGAGACCAGTTCAAGAAGAATGATGTCTAGGATGTAGTATCAATACATGAAGGGAAGTTCATAGTTCCATCATGCAGTAGATGGAAACATCATGGGATACAAGGAAAGATTCGTAGCACAAGGCTTCTCACGAAAAGAAGGCATAGATTACGAAGAGGCATTTGGAGCCAGTAGGAATTGAGACACATGATAGGAAGAATCATGTGTGCAAATGAAAGAAGGCCTTGTATGAGCTCAGAAGACACCCATGAGATAACACATACATGAGGATATTGATGAAGATATGAACCTTTGCTACAAGGTTGAAGATGAAAGCCTATAGAGGATCTTGGTATCCTGTGACCCTAGATGGATACATAGAATATTAGTAGCAGAGGAAGCTACTTGTCACTCTAGTACAGAATGTTTCAGTGGATAGAGTATGAAAGACAGAGGGAGTATGATGCTCCACTTCAGAGGGAGTGACTGTAGAAGATCCTGAGGTTCGACATTGTATGACAGGATGGACAGATTACTAATGAATCTAGGATTTACTGAGAGTAAAGAGGATTCCAACCTTTGCTTCAAGGTTGAAAACAGAATACCAGTGATGCTCTTGTTATATGTCGATGACTTGTTCCTGATAGAAAAGAGGAACTCATTAAAGTTGCAAGAAGGAGACTTGCTGTCGAGTTCGAGATGAAGGACTTGGATATGATGGCATGGAGA
Organism: Pseudotsuga menziesii; assembly: GCA_001517045.1. Lineage (NCBI taxonomy): Eukaryota > Viridiplantae > Streptophyta > Pinopsida > Pinales > Pinaceae > Pseudotsuga > Pseudotsuga menziesii. Next base: position 384,654 of record LPNX010061195.1, on the reverse strand, counting down.
TGTGACCGAATATCCTTGTGACAAGGGAAGTATGCAGTAGAGATCTTGAATAGGTTCAGGATGATGGACTGCAAGGCCATGACCACACCTATGGCATCGAAACTGAAGCTATTGAGTGTTGCTTCATCATAGTCAGTTGATGCCACGATGTATCATCAAATGATTTGTTCCTTGATGTACCTGATGAATACAAGACCAGATATTTGCTTTGCCATGAACACTTTGAGACATGTTCACCTGATGGTTGCAAAGCATGCAATGAGGTACCCAAAGGGTACAGTTGATTATGGGCTCAAGTATGAGGCGAATCAGAAGATTAACCTAGAGGGTTATGTGGATTCGTATTGGGCAAGCAATTCCATTGATAGGAATAACACTTCAAGGTGCTACTTCAGTATGAGATCAGGTGTGATATCTTGGTTTGATAGGATGGAGTCCTGCATGGCGCTGAGTACAGCCAAGGAAAAAGATGTTGCCACTTGCGATCTGGGAGATAGTATGTTTCTTTTGAAAACTACTATCTGATTTGATTGATCGGACTTGCATTTTTGGTATGATGCAAAGAGGATCAGTGAAGCTCTAGTTTGTGATCCAGATCGAGATCTCTCGAAAGAGGAAGTTCTAGCATAGTTGGTGAGACAGGTTGTCTTAGCCTAAATCCTGGAAAAGCTCGTAGGTTGCTCAGACGTAAACGGTCCTATAGGTTGTCCTCAGATGTAATAGGTCATGTCGAAGCTCGCAGGTTATCCTTGGATGTAATCAGCCCCGATGTTATTCTATTCTAGAAATGGCCAGAGTTAAGTTTGAGTACTTCAGGGAGAAACTTGGTGTTCTCTAGATCGAGGTTCCTTCCAAAGGGAAGTGATGAGTACATGATGTGCCTTTCTGACATGGTGAGAGGATTGGTTCCTTCCCATGGGACTTCACTTAGTGAACCTCTCACATAGCACATGCGATCGTTGGATATTAAAGAATGCCCTTAATTTCGAGAGATATTGACCCAAACTCTTTTTGTTGAAACCCCCTCCCAATACTTAAACCTCGTCCCCATCCCTTTTTATACCTCAATCCTTATAAACCACCCTACCCACCCCCATCTTAAACCCCTCATCCCCCCAATACCTACAATATATTGGTTTGATTTTCGATAATTTTAAAACCCACAATATGAACTAACATGATAGGATCTTGGTCAACAAGTGAAGCCCTTGTGTTCCTTCCATGGTCAGATGTAAGTGTTGTGCCCTTCTGACATGTTGAGAGGATTGGTTCCTTCCATGGTCAAATGGAAGAGCTGTGACATGGTGAGAGGATCGGTTCCTTCCATTGTGAGATGTATGTGATGATGCCACATCCAACATGAAAAAGGGCTGGCTCTGTGAAGACACATCTAGTATGAAAAAGGACTAGCTTTGTGTAGATCCCACATCCAACATGAAAAAGGGCTGGCTCTGTGAAGATACATCTAGTATGAAAAAGGACTAGCTCTGTGTAGATCCCACATCCAGGATGAAATTAACCTATTATCTATAATTCTTAATATGTGACAAAGTAAAAAAAAAAATCCCTATATGGCAAAGTAGACTGAAAAACACACCCTTATATGATTACTATGAACAAGTTATTCCTATACAAAAATATTAAAAAAAAATTTAAACGAAATCCTTTAATAAAATGACCATAAATTTAAGTATGATATTAATCATACTATGAAGAATTCAAAGATAAATTTGAGCCCTTATTTTATTTTGTTAGACATGTCACCTATAAATATGATTTTCCATTTTGAAACAAAAAACATAAGATATTTTAATTGTTTTACGTAGTATTTCAACATTAATTAGCAAATGAAATCTAAACCAATCTCAATTTCTTATCAAAATAAATGAAACCTAGTTTCTATTTATGAGTATGTATGCTTATTAAAATAAATGAAAAATAATTTATATTTATAAACATGTATGCTTCCACGAGGTTTTGTGTTAATAGTACTTTTGAAATTGAAGATGGGTGGAGGGTCCAAAAATATCAACATAATAATTTATATTGACAAATAATTTATCAATTCCGATAGACCAAAGATTACTCTTAACTATAATATGTTACTATGTTTCAATAGTACATAGATTGTACCCACAATTTAGATTCATCTATCATTTATGACATAAAAACTATATGGTTAGTATTCTTCCAAAAATGAAATGTACTATGAATGCAAATCCCTAAAAGCTACAACACTAAAGTGTAACTCAATACCCTTCCCATTGGAGAGGGTATACACCATAATTACATAAGCTCCCTTCCATTAAAAAAATGGACATGTTTACCTTACAAACCGGAAGCATGACCAAGAGAGTTCATGTTAATTGAATATTGAAAGAATTGGGCCAAAAGACTTATTGAAATAGTATGGGTATATCAATGACCTTTATAGATCACTATTGGTTTCACTCTTCATGAGCTACATTATGAAGAAACTATATTGTTGCACACATAACTTTAATAATGTAAGTAATAATTGGGGGCTTTAGCTTCCTATAAAGAGTGAGTTGAGTAGCTCAATGCTTAAGACAATATTAAATTGCAAGCACTGTTTCCTACATAAATAAGTGCTTCAACATCAATAAATTAATTAATAGACCACTTTCATTAATACTATAGTGCCAAATTGATGAGTGAGAACTGCCTTATTATCCCATATTTTAAGATTTTAAAGACACACTATGAACTAGATGGTTTAATTTGGTCTTTGTCAAATTGACACAGCTATGGATTTCTTCAAATGCATACCCTTAATAAAGAAAGGAATCTACTCCTAGTAAATGGCCATAGACTAAAGCTTGACCAGAAGCCTTTCACTAAGAAGGAGTTCACGTTACATTGCAAGGACAAGCACCATGTTTAAGTGTGACACAACATACATTATCAAGACACCAATTTATTGAGAAAACTTCGACACCAATTCATTGAGAAAACTTCGAGAGTGTTTGGAAAAACCAGACCTTTAATCAAATTCCAAATTTAAAAATTAATAAGAAAGAATAAATCAAGTTCATAATAAAACTTCTTTGATATAAAAGAAATTATAATCAACCTATGAAGCTCTGCAACATTTCTGTTAAAGTATCAAATCAAAACAGAAAAATCAAATTGTTTAAAATACGAACTCAAATACACGAGGTCCGACTGGCTATCAAATTGTTTAAAATGATGATTGTAAACCGATAGCGAATAAAACTGATCAAATTTAAATAAGTTTTGATGTGCATTACAGAGCTATTTTCATTAGCAGATTATCTAGATTATTTAATATTTAATAAGGAGGAGCATATGGGTCATATCTGCATGTAGGACAATTGATTGTACGATTAAACCACTGGAGAATGCATTTTGAATGAAAAAGATGGCGGCATCTCAATTGCTTTGCCGTCTCCCCATTTGCAAACGTTTCGTAACAAACTGTGCAACGAACCCACTATTTTACTTCCTCTCGAATGTTAATGTTATTCTACGACGAATTATTTCTTCCACTCGAATGTTAATGCGATAATGCGAAACACGCATAGATTGATCTATGAAATTGAATTGCCGGGTAGAATCCTGGACATGCTGCATGATCTGACGCCAACTGTAGAAGGAATTCCAGATAATCTGCACGTAGTATAAGTTGATTGTATTGCCCACCCAAGGATACTCTTCCTCTATGAATCGAATTAGAATGACATCTTCAGGCAATATAAATCTTGTGAAATAGCCTTGTAACATACCATTCCTGTAGCGAACTACACGCTCTGTTCCCTGCCATCGATCATCTAATTGACTTACATCAATATTCTCTAATAAACTATCTACATGCTCTCCCTGCCATCGTTCATCTAATTGAATTATATCGACATTCTGATGTGATGAACTCTCAAATCGAACAGTTGAAGGTTGACGCTCATTAACAATTACGCTCGACACCATTTGTTGTGTAGCATCTCGATCTTC
>LPNX010061195.1:327450-364654 GCA_001517045.1 Pseudotsuga menziesii | reverse complement strand
CAATGACCAAGATCTTGGAGAGTGGATTGGTGCTACTGCACATGGGCTTTTCAATTTTCCACCTGGTGTGCGTCCTGTACCAATTGAGATCCACATTCAAGGGATTGAAATAGCCAACTTCGAGGCTCGAATGCAGGCAATGACCAAGATCTTGGAGAGTGGATTGGTGCTACTGCACATGGGCTTTTCAATTTTCCACCTGGTGTGCGTCCTGTACCAATTGAGATCCACATTCAAGGGATTGATATAGCCAACTTCGAGGCTCGAATGCAGGCAATGACCAAGATCTTGGAGAGTGGATTGGGAAGAGACCAATATACTTATTATCATTTTTGTTCCGTTATAGGCTTTTGGCACTATACTGATCCACTACTTTTGTCTGCCAATATAATTTTATGATTCTGCAAAAGGAAAGCATCATGATATTAGCTATATGAAATTTATAGTGCAGTACACATAATCTTTCCTTTAATATTTTATGTCATACAACATTGTTCAATAACTTTATTAATGCTAATGGTTCAGGCCACGAAAAAGAAGCCTTTTATACCATGGTGACGAAGAGGAAGGCGTTGAGGAGGAGACAGATGAGGTGGTTCCTGATGGTGTAGAAGAGGTAGAGCTTGCCCGTGTTAAACTTGAGCAAGCAGAAAGAGAATGTAAGCTGGTTCTTGCTGACGCCAGGACAATTGCAGTACATGGGGATTTCCTTAGCTTATCAGAAACGGATTTGTCTCCAGAAAAGGATGGTGCTCTTTGGATGATTTCCAGTGGAAAACCTGCACTAGTGAGAACCTTTGTGTTCTGTTATTGTTGATAATATTTTACCTTTTTAGATCAGTTTAATTGCCTTGTTTTTCCTTTCACAATATGATAGGGCTATTTAAAAATGGGTATATAAGATATGAAGTATAATGCTACTGATTTTGTAAGTTTCTATTGTAAATATATAACTTTGGCAACTTTAGTGAAACCATAAGAAATATCTTTAGTGAAACCATAAGAAATATATAGTTATGTTCTAGTTCACTACCTTGTAAACAATGCCAAATGGATATGCTACAAATATTATGAAATTTTAATGTTGAAAATTTGCACCTAGGTATTGACTGCCTCGTCCTCTGTTTGCAAATATTATCTCATCTTATCTGTCTGTAGTTTCTATATCTGTCTTCAGTACTTTTGTGTGTTTCCCCTTACAGGGATTAATGAGAGCATATTCCAGATATTGTCGAATTTTTCTATTTCTTTATTTCCTTTAATCGCCCAGGTAGAAAAGGGACAGTGTTTGTGCTGAAAAGGAACAAAGAGAAAAGAATAAGAAAAGAATAGGCAGGTGGGGTATTAAGAAATAGTTTTTATATTTATAACAATTTATGTATTTAAATTGTCACTAAAGATTAGATATGATTGCCACTGCATATAAGTTGTCCTTTTAGAAAATACTTCATATTAAATGTGTCTTGTCGGTTCTCAACCTCTCTGGTGTCTGGCAAAAACTGTATAGTAATGTACCAGTTAACATAAGATCACAGAGGGCTGTATTGTCTGGCAAAAACTGTATAGTAACGTACCAATTAACATAAGATTGCAGAGGGCTGTATTGTCTGGGCAAAAACTGTATAGTAACATACCAATTAACATAAGAACAGTGACCTTAAGCTGTTGTTATTCTTCTTTATATTTTTCAATTACAAGCTTGAATACTTTCTTCAAAATTCATAGTTAATAAGCTTGGGCTGTAGTATTTTTATTTATTATTTATGATGTAAACTCAGAACTTTTCACATTATCAGGATGGTCACAATCCATATAAACTACTCAAATAGTCTTGCTGGGGAAGATCTATATAGCAAGCTTTCATTAGTTGATATGGCTGGTATTTTGTCAGGGTGGTTGCTCCAGGGACCTAGCCTTTGATTAAACAGAAGTCATTAGTTGGCGTCCTAAATTACTTATGTTAAAAAATGGTTTCGATGGCCAGATCCATGGGCTTCGTATATTGGTTTGTCTTGCATCGAACTATAATTAGAATCGCCAAACCTAAATCATAACCAAAAGTTACTTGTTGATATGAGATATTTTAACTGACTTCGTACCTATTGGTTTGATTTATCGAGCATTGCCCTTCCAAGCATACCCCCACTCATAAGAAGCATGAATTGTAGATTATGAAATTGCAAATAAAATAAAGGTAGTACGTTGTTCAAACAAAATGCAATAAAGGGTTTATGTTTATTTTAAGAAGAATACCCAATAGATACTCACCTAATCCATGACCTGTTTGCAAAATATAGTTTCTTCTCGTTTATCAAACCAACTACCAAGGTTGCTTGGTTATAGCTAGGGAGAAGAAAACGTAAATGAATCCCTGTAAGAAGGCTCTTGTGTCAAGATTCTAACATTAGTGCCTTAAAAGAATTATCAAACTATAGGAAATAGCAAGAGGGAAAATCATGCCTAACTCATTTTTTGGTTTAAAATGCAGAGACAAGATTATGATCTTTCTCCAGGAATGGACTTCAAGGTTTTCTTTGTAAAAGATTCCAGAAGAAACTTGTGCAAGAATTATGCAAGGCATTGTCTATCCAAACCTCGAATGTTCTCTTTTATAAATTGATCATCAAACGAACCGCAAATAATGGTTCAAATGGAAATGTCAAAACCCTGGTCAATGAATTTTAAATTTTTTTTTTTAAATTTTCAACAGGCGTCACTTAAGCGATGCTTCGACCTGTCGCTTAAGCGACGGTTAATGGTTATATCTGTCGCTTGGTCGACGGTTTTTCAAGCTTTTATGTAGTATTTTTTTTTAAATATTAACTAACCGTCGGATAAGCGACGGTCCTTCTGTCGCTTAACCGACGACATGAAGGCTATATTCTTAAAAAACTTTTATTACCATCGAAGATATGCCGTCGCTTATCCGACGCTTTAAATTTAACCGACGGTTACTTCGGTGTCGCTTAACCGACGGTTATTTAGGTGTCGGATAACCGATGACAAGTTTCCGATGCTTAGAAAAAAATCATAGTGTCGTACATGCGACAAGGAAGTGTCGAAAATCCGACAATACAGCCGTCGGATTTTTGGGAAAAATGTAGTAGTGCCAATACCTTTGTATCAACCAAGTTGTAAGGGCTCCCATTTTTCAATGCGCGGTAGCCAAAAACTATTTCTGCAATGCTTCTATGCTTTTCCAACTGATCATATTGAGAACCTTGAAATCTCTTCAAAAACAATGGTTTTTGCAGTTCTCATGAAATGACACTCTTAAAACATGTCATCATTAGAAAAATAGTAACACCACAAGTAATGATTTATGAATACAAGGTCATGTATATCATCATAGAAATCATATGCTCAATTTTCATAGCCAATAGAATTCTAAAATCAGTTCTCAAGTGATGCTAAAACACTGCTGAAACAATGCTAAAACACCACATTTTCTCATAAAGTGACAGGTGTATTTTGTTGAAAATTTGTAGGTATATTTAAACCAATCCCATGCTTCACCATACCAAAAACCACATCAAACCAGCTTATCAATTTCAAGATATAATAAATTAAGTCATAGAGGTCTGTATCCACAAATTTTGCAGGTGTATCAGTAGTTGTTTCAAAAACCTTTCTAAACCAATTTCTCACAAACTACAAACTAGGTTTAGCTGAAATTTTGAAAGAAAGTTTATATTATCCCAATTCATCTCCACACCAAAAATTACAGAAACCAGCATCACATATTTCGAGAAAAAAGCAAAATGGATGTAGGTGATGGTTTACATGTAATTAAAAAACATGGACTGGATTGAGCTGAAAATTTCCATGTTTGTTCTTCTTACCATGATGTTTCTTCCCTCAAAATTTCATAAAAAACAAGTTTACCATTTGCAATATATTTTCATTTCAATTTATGTGCTTTTTTATTTAAAAGATGTGAGTTATATTTTCCAATAATACTAAAACATGATTGCAATGATTATATCAAACAAAGTTTCTTCAATGAAATTTCTTGTGATTATCTCCATCCACATATAACAGAGATTCATACCATTTATATCCATGTTATTGGTTTCATAGTGGAAGAACAACTAGAAGCGAAGATAAATAGAAGATGTTTCACACCAATCATGAAAGATTCCAATCAAAACTCTCACAAGAAGTTGCATCTGCATTACAATTATCAGTAATGACCCTTTTCCTCTAAAGATGATCCAATTATTTCTATAGCATGCCATATTTCCACAACAAAACAAGGTGAACAATGGATTATTTCAAATAAGTTGCTTAAATAAGGTAGTCATGCTGTCAAGAAATGAAATAATGACAATTCCTCATTCAGGGAATTATTCAATCTAGTTCTCGTACCCATATTTTGCAACAAATGACATTGTCTTTACACCCAATAGAAGTAAAGAAACTGAAGAACATGAAATTCCATAAACTTCAAATAACCATCTTCCCCCAAACTGAATATTTGTTTCCGTCCTCAAAAAACAAAATGACAAATCTGAGAAAGTGGAATTTTGAAGAATAGAGAAAAACCTTTATAAGCCTACATGGAGGAAAATATCATGGTTGGAAATGTTCACTTACTGTTGTCCACGTATTGCAAACTTCATAATGTTGGCGATTGACTGTCCATGGGTAAACATTTCTACTTACACCCTTCAAATGTCTTTGAAAACCAAATATTCAACAATAATCAATACCATAAGCCACATGCCAGTATATCGACAATTCAAACCACATCATGATTTTAGGCTTCCCCAAAAGAAAGAATGTATCCCATACTTTTAATAATAGAAAAAATCATGCTGCTACAAAATTGTTGGTTGAGTTTACCCTATAATGGATTACCCTTAATACATATTCAATTAAATAATCATGTGAAATTGTAAATGGTTGTTAGCATTATCATACACCCTGGCATGTCGAGAGCACAAAATAACATGAACCACGCGCCCATGATGATCCATATCTAGAAAAATAATTTTGCAATATGATTGATCCTTTATTATTCAATTTCTCATGGCCCATTATTTTCTCCATCAAATGAATTGACAACATGCATATAATGCAACCCCCAATGAATCTTAGATTGACTTTCGAATATATGAACAATTATATGCACCAATGAATCATACAAAGAAATAAAAGAAATCATACCTCCATTCCCACCTTATTTTTATTCCCATAGGTTCTCATGTACGAAGGGATTCTACAACAACTTATTCTGATGTAGGTTCTTGCGGCCATCCTATTCCTTGTAAAAATTCTTCTTGGCTTGTCCATATCACCTTTCTTTCAGTAGTGGCCCTTGCTTGTACATGTAGATCAACTGTTCATTTCTTACTGTTGATTCTCGTGTGACAGTAACAAGGATTTTCATTCATTTATCCTATTGTTGGTTTTTTGTCGAGAAAATTTGATGCCCTTTGCCTTATTTCCACTATTGGATCTTGTGTGACAACAAAAGGACTTTGTATTGCTAGTTCTTGTGTGGCAGCAACAAGGGGTTTTGGTGATAAAATAGTTAGGGGGTGTGGGAATGGAATTAACGGTGGATTAAATAAATATGCGGTAATAACTAGGATGGTAAGGGATTATAAAGAGTGATTGTGGATGATGGTACCCTCCCCAAACCGAAATATTTAACTACCCATGGAAATTTCGCAAATAAGAAGGATGTATGGAAAAAGACCATCATTTATGACCACTCTTTCCAATCCCTTTCCATACTGATTTTCCAAGAACAAATCAATAACATTCAAAGAAATATAACTAAATAAAGGAAAAAAAATCATAATTGCACCTACCTATGAATTCCTTGATATATGCAGTACCATTTGAAAGGAAAGAGATCTGATGTGTCCAAAATGATTTAAAGCTTTGCAAGATTGATCAATGCGGATTCTAGACGTGTAACATTATGTAGATATCAAATATTCTTTTGACGTAGCAATGAATCTTGAAATATTATTTGGAGAGGAACTTGGAAATATTTATTCAAAGAGTAACTTGGATGGAATTACTTATTTCTTATTTTATTTGCAAAGCTTGTTCACCAATAAGTTGGTTTTAAAACAAGATTTTTTTGACTGCGCCTAGAGAGTTTTCATAGTTAGAATATTAGTTATTCCTGGGGAATAACTGTTGGGCCAAATTAATGTCATTTTCATTATGTTGTAGTAATTACCCAGCCATTTAATTTGTCAATCTAAGGTTCGTAGGCTTACGAAGCACATGTAGGACTGAAGCGAAATTAAGCAAATATAACCCCCCATGAAACTAAGACTAATCTAATCTAACCCCCCTTAAGCTGAAACACACAATTGATAATCTAATGCAGGAAGATGAAACACACAACTAAAAGTGAATTGCATAAAATAAAGACAACATATGAAGAAAAACAAGACAACACATGTGAGCTCACATTAATAATAAAGAAATATTAATTTATATCATAAGAATCAATGACAAATCATGAAAGCATCAAAGCCATTATTATGAACAAAAGCTAAGAATTCCCTTCTCCATATTACAAAGTCAAGACTAACTTCTACAATCTACTATCTATCTCTGATCTATATCCTATGATGCCAAATGAAGGGAGAGCACTCTCTTTTATACATGAACTCCTTTGAGAAGAATATAACAATCTCATAATGAGAGATCCACTATTCACTCAACCACTCAACTAATTTCCTATTATTACAAGATATGATCCCTTCAAATCCTCCACATGTCTCTTACAAATTCTCTACATGTCTCTCATAAATCCTAAATAGGATATGCCAACCAAATCTTCATGATCTTCTCATTAGAATTAGCTTGAATAATTATCTCCTTGAAATGGTGGAGGAGATATTCGAGAAGTATTTTCTTGAATTAATCCTTCAGATATTCCTACACATTACAAATCTCATCCATATTTGAGATATTAGTGAAAAACATGTTTAAGTTCTAATATTTTAATCATAAATTCACTTGTAATACTAAAATGAATAAAGTGGAAATAAAAAAGTGAAACCCACATATATGTATGGAAATGGTATGATAAAAGGTTAATGGGACGATGAAATGTGAGGAATAGCAGAAGAAAAAGTGGATGAAAATGTGACATTTTCGAGTCTCAACATACTCCCCGACTTAACTTGTTGCATGTCCTCATGCAACCGTGTATGGATCTTCTCAAGAAATTTTGGCATCAGAACTTGGCTTTGATTGATGATGTCTTTTTAACAATGAATGTTTCCAGGGTGTGAAATACATGAGCAATGACTGACATTTCCTTATGGTTGGTTCTTCTATGACAACCATGAATATAAAGAATGTTGGTTCTTGTGTTAACAACATTCATTTCATGATGTGAAATGCATGAGTAAAAATTGACATTTTCCTTATGGTTGGTTCTTGTGTGACAACCATGAATACAAACAATGTTGGTTCTTGTGTGACAACCATGAATACAAACAATGTTGGTTCTTATGTTAACAACATTCATTTTGTTATTTATTTCTAGCTACCATACTCTCACTGGAAATGATAAGCTATTGATGTGCATAGAAAGCATCATTGTGCATAAGAAAGCCTTTTCTTTGTCTTTATGAATCATGCCAATATCAATGTGTATAAAGCAAAGTGCAACAACAGATTTGTCAAAAAAGAAATGCTAGTGAATGGTAAATGAGGAGAAAAATGGGTGATGATGGTGAAAAGAAATGGACTGACAGTAGTGAGTATGTATGGAATATAGTTCCCCCTCCCCAACTGATGTGGTTGCATGTCCTCATGCAACCTAGCATGGGATGTGAAAAAAAATGGAGCATGGTGAGGGAATTTTCCATATTATTCATTGCTAGAATGTAAGGAATTGCATGATTAAAGTTTAGAAAAAAACATACCTCCACTTACCCAAAAATAGATTAACGATGTAATAGGAATGTAGTTGCTGCTGCTGGATCATGAAATGTGTCATTGCTACTGCGGCTGTAACTGCTAGATAATGGGAAGTGAAGGAATCAGAACTACTGCTGCTAAATCCTAAAGAATATATCATGGCTGCAGGATAAAAATGTAACTGTAAATGTTGTTGCAATTGTAACTGCTAAAACTATTGTAATGTGAAGTGGAGGAATCTGAACTGCTGCTAATAAATAATGGAAAATTTGGAAGGCAGAAAGTGGAACTGTGGTACACTCATAGATATGAAGTCATGTTTCTGCAACTGCTGATGGAGTCATGAGAAATAATGTATAGTCTCCGCCCACTACAAAACCTGATGGTACAATTATAGTCATGCGAATAAATGTGTTGATGTCGAGCATGAAAAGAAATCATTGGATTAACGACCTTTGATGAATTCCATTAACCAATGCGAGGAAACTCACCAGTGATGTCAATGAGTGCCAAGGTACCCAAGTACATATTGTGTAGTGCAAATAGATGTGCTGATGTTGAGCCACTTGCAAGATCTGACGATCAAGGGACATTGATGAATTCCCATGATTGTCAGCAAGAGAACTTGCCATTAAGGCATGCAAGCCTCCAGGTACTCAAAATGAAGTCTAGTTTATATCCTAGCTAAGGTGCTGAGGTCAATGGGGCAAGAATTGTCAAAAGGTGGGCCTTAAGGAATCCCACATCAGTCAACGCAAGTTGGTAAAAAGATTGGTAGGACTATAAGTGAAAAGATATCACAATCAAGAAGTGGATATGGAAAGGCCATGTAGTCATGGAAAGGGAGTTGGTTTTATTCAGAAGGCAAACTGGAAAGGAAAAAGAGGGAAAAATGAACTAAAAAAAGATAGAGGGATGTATGCAATTCAAGAAGACAGGCCTGTGTGAAGTCATGACAGATAAGGCGATGGCATGTGGACTTCAAAACATGGATGATGAAGGTGCTTTGAAGGAGAAATATGGATAAACAATCACGACAAAAATGAGTTTATGAATGGTTTCTCTGTAACAACCAACATTATGATGTTTATCAACAAATGTCATGATTAACAGCTCCTTCAGGCTGTCTATCAAAGCATGACTCTCAAATTTTTTGTGATTCTTGAAAAATCACTTCAGCAGCAAAATGCAATTGTCTCTGAAACCTAAAAAAACTTAGTACAAATTCATGCATGAAACTTAGTAGTGAATATGTATTGAATATAGTTCCCCTTCCCCAACTGATCTGGTTGCATGTCCCCATGCAACCTAGCATGAGACCTGTGAGAAGTTAGTAAAAGAAAACATATCATGTGGAAAGAAGTACATAAGCTGCAAAGAAAATATCAGGAATAAAATGTGTTATACATGTTTCCATTGCACTCCTGGTTCGTCATTGATCGCTACTTGAAGTGACTCAAAGAAAACAATTTTAGCATGAAAAAACCAAAAATTATCATTCCAAAGATGTTTTTTGGAAGTGTTGAGGTCCATTTGTAAATTTTTTTTCTGATTGTTTTTATTTTTAACTTTTAATTTTTTATGAATTTTATACTTTTGGTTTTTATTTTCTTTTGGAGGGCTTAAAATTTTTATTTTTTTATTTTTTTCTTTCTATAAAATAAACTAAATAATATTTATATTTTTTTCTTGTTTTTTATTTTTGTTTTTATAACACACCAAAACAAAATGGAAAAAACTCTCAAAAACGGGCATTCAACATTAATGTCTTGGCCCTTTAACAAAACATTTAAAAATTAAAAGTTTAATAGATGTGACACAACCTATAGCTGTAACAACCATCTACGATAGGGAGCTGCAACAACCAGCTGTGAAAGTGAGTTGCAACAACCATCTGCAACAACCAGATGGAACACCCAGCTTCAACAACTAGCCACGATAGCCAGTTGCAACACCCAGTTGTGATAGCCAGCTGCAACAACTGGCTACAACAGTCGGCTGCGACAACTAGCTGAAATAACTGGCTGCAACACCTGGCTGTAACAGCCAGCTACGAAAACTAGCTAAAACAACTAGTTGTAACAACCATTAGATCCTGCATAAACTATCGTTAACATAAAATACTTGCATACCTACCACATAAGTATCGATTTTCTCCTAATGTTGGTGAACGACTACTCCAATCCATAAAGATGATTGTCTCGAGCCTTTAGAGCTAATCATGCATGTGTTTCTGCACTGTCAAACCTCACAAGCAGAGAACCACTACCCATGTATTCTACCGATGTAGATAATCTCAGAAGTTCAAATTCATTCTCGTGGCTTGCTATTCTCATGTCTTCTCTTTATTAATTGGAATACACAGCATCTCATTATTTAATACAGACTATAGGTAATTGCAAATTTGAATTTATGTCAGTTTGCTTTTATGCATGTGAAGTTTGTCAACAAGGTTTTTGAGATAAGGTGTGTTGCCTTCTTTCAACCTGTGCCCACATACCACTATAAGAATAAAACGATAAATGAAATACTATTCGCAATAAACCAGAATGCAGAATAAAAATAGTTCAATAATACTTGTCTGTTTCATTTAATGGGTGTTTTGCGTTGCTGTACAAGCTTATCAACAGAATGCAAAGTGGTCTTTTCATTTCTTCTTGCAAATTTTATCAAATTCCTAAGAAGCGTATTGACAACGTCCAAATGACCTTGAATAGCTGCTGAATAGAGTGGAGTTGAATTTGATAAATCATTTGGTGTACTGAGATTAGGACAGAAACACAAGGACTCCAACATAATATCAAGATGATTGTGTTTAGCAGATATATGCAGAGCATCATAACTGCTCCCATTCTTCACACTCGCTGCTTCAAAATCAATATGCTGGAGCAACTACTTTATGATGTTCACGTAACCGTAGGAAACCGCTATGTAAAACGTAGTTTCCTCCAAATCATTTTGAGAGACAATCAGATCACGCTGAACCTTGGTACCTGCAATATCGGTAGCAATAACATCATGGGACCATGATCATTCGAAAAGACATGAGATTTAATTTGGTAATGTGGTGGGATCTATTGTTAAATTCGACAGATATTTCAGCTTGAGCTTTTCACATCCAGTAGATTACAGTTAGTATAATGAAATCCAACTCCTCAGCTTTATGTTTCACTTCCGATTCCACTACAATATTTTTTTTGTAGGCGAGATCCTGAAGAGAAATTTATGGCATTGCTTGCATTCTAATTCGTTCCAGTCAATCGACAAGTAATTTGGCGTAGGAAACATGTAAATTGAAGTCACCATCTATGCATTGATACATAAAGTTGGGAGGAGGATCAATCTCTTCATTGCAACTATTACATCGAGGTACTCCATCCGGACTTGGAAACAGTTGTACCTCATGCTGTGGAAATGAAGGATGTTGTATATTTTGAGGTAGATATACACAAATATATGGAATTCTATGAGACACTCATGGCATCCATAGTGTAAATGTCCATCTACTATGACTCCACAAACCTCACAATAACGTCCTATTGGAATTGTCATTAGTTGTGTGAGTTCAAGTTGGTGTTGGGGATGAATGAGGTGATTTGGATCAAGAGGAAGCACTTTTCCAGCTACACGACACACATGTGGAGGTTGAATTTATAGGGTACGCAATGGTATCTAAAACCAACACCACATTCAACGCAACCATCGCATGGGAATTGATCATCCAAACGCGAAGAGATTAGTTCGTGTTTGGGATGGCTGGCATGTTGAATCCATCATTTAAGATGTACTATGCAGGGACGATGGAGTGCACACATTCGAATGGATAAATAAACCTGAGATAAGTTCACCCAATTTTCCTTTTTCTAATAGCATCACTTCTGGATGGGACAGGTGCCAAAATGTTGGGCCGCTAAATTGTCGAAGCAGTACGCCACCATTTTGAATCACTCTATTCGATAAATGTGCTAATGTCTGAGAAATAAAACCAACTGGTACTGTTGGCTTGTAAGAATGGGGTATGCATCTGACAGCTTCAAAGCGCAATTTTCTCCGCATAAAGGTCCATCAGATAAACACTTAACTTTTAAACCATTTAATTGAATTTGTCTCCTTCTTCGATGATTGATTGTTGTTTTCCTTTTTGCTTGGGATATAAATTCGTTGTGCAAGAAAATCGCTTTAACAACAATTAGCTATAGTTTGCAGCTAAACGAAATGAGCTTTCTCCTTCAAAGAGAGGAAGGGATGGCTCCGCCACCTCTTACAGCTAACTCAAGGTAACATGCACCAGTCACTATGCATATGCTAGATAGGTCTTATACTTATATAACACAATGAGGAAATGGATTATCCCGTGACTCTCAACTACGATTTAACTTTGCGAAGGCCTCAAGTAATGTCATCCTCATGAGAGGAAAGCTTCCAAGATGTGAGTATGATGAGGGGAGTACAATGGAGTGCTAACGCCAAGCGACATACAAAATAACATGCTTCTGCAATAAAAAATTCTCTCACTTAATCCGGTAGACTCACCATCCCTACTCACAATCCTCTCAATCAATAGCATAATGCAGCACCTAAATAAAATATTCCAGAGATCAACAAGAAATGGCAGCTGCGCTTGACCGGTGGAACCATGTTTGTCCATTACACCTCTATTGAATACAAGTCAAATTGGTATCAAGTTCAGGTTCAAGTGACAGAATGGGACACTTCTTAATTGCTGAAATTTGTGATAATCGGTAGTTGCACCTGACATTTTGAATGACTGAATACATTACGATCAACATGTATTACAATCAGCATAGATTCAATAGCATGAAGGGGAATAGGAAGATCATTGAGGGAGACCTCAATGGAGATGGAAGGAAGGATCTATGAAATCGTCCTTATTCATGACAATTCGATAAATTGGAGGCACATTCATCTGCAACTTCCATTCCTGAAGATGCATTGTAGATGGGGAAGGGTATTGCAGATGGAACAGAACTGTCGGGATGTGTGATCACGTTGTATTACCAAGAATACAAATCTCTAAAAAATGGTAGAGTTTGTTAAAAACAATCTTTAATATGCAACCATGATTTCATTACCCTTTTTTAGAAGCATTCGGGAATTTCAATGACTCGTCATTTCAGTTGTAAGGATAGAGATTTCAATGAGGCCCTGATGTTGGATTTAAATTCAATAGATTTTTTGGCTAGAATTGTTACATCCTATGATAAGAATGCCTCGACCGAGATGGAAAAAAAATCGCAGCTAGGAAGAGACGGATCTGGTACCATAATAATTTAATCTTAATAAAACCAAAAAAAATGTTGATGGAGAGAAATTTTAGAAATGCCAATCCATATTTCAAAATAGTTATGGGATAGTGGTATTTATGGAATTTGGTTTCATTATTTCTTGACGTGGAATAGAGATCATAACAACGCGATATCCATTAAATTCCTAACGTACTTACTTCCTAATTGTTGCAAAAGGTATGGGTATAGAATCAATCAGATTTGTTTATTAAAAAAAAAAATATAGATGGGATCAAAAAAATTATTGTAATGCCAAACATGGCAAATTAGTTAAGTCGACTGATTTCCTTTTCCAATATTCAAGGTTCAAAATATTTCTCCTTATTCTGCAATCTACACTGTGATCGTAGCCTTTTGATTTTGATTCCCCTGGGATTTCGTGAATTGAGGTGGATGAATCATAACTATAATTAGTTGAAGCTACCACATAGGGAGATAATCAGAATTTTAAATCACTTTCCCTCTTACCATCATGTTTAAATGTTGCATATTTTATTCAAGGTCAAATGATGAGGGCGATTACTACTGCATATCTAAGGATAAGGATAAGGTAAATGCATTCTTCATTTAAAGTTGATTGACCACTTTCTTCGCAGATTGTAGTTCAAGATTCGATTTGCAGGTCCATTATTTAATTGCTTGCTACAAGTTTAGTTGATCAAAACAAAAAATGAATCAAATCAAAATTTCAAGAACTTACTTCAACCCACGTTAAATTGCAGACCACTTATTGTATCTTATGTTTTTTAGAAAATAAAAATAAAATAATTTTGAAAATTCTTCTCACAAATTTATTGAACTGCAGGACGAAGGACAAAGGAAAATAAATGGCTGTGACTCCAATCGAGGAGAGGTTTATAGGCATGACACTGCTTCAGCTATTGTTTCAGCTCGAAGTTGGGTTGTTCAGCTTGGAGTTGTAGCTATTATGATTTCAGCTACTATTTCAAGTTTTAGAATGAATTTGCCACATGAATTTGCAGGCTAGTTTTATTTTACAAATTGAAAAAGTCTTTATAAAATGGAGATAATGAATTGGAAAACAAAGATGAAATCAATTAAGCATGTTGCAAAAAATTAATTATTCATTCCTGAAAAATTTAGAAAACATCCTACTTTATGATCCTTGCGGTCGCACGAAGCGTGGAGGAGAGCATACTTATTTTGAGTGAAAGAAAAAACTGAAAATAAAATCCTACCTACTCTATGCTAATTGGGATTTAGAAAACAGTTACATGTAGTTAAATATCCAGTGTAGCCATTCACATAATAGCAATAAAAATATGTTCAATGTTATTTTTGTAAATAGAAGATGAGGATAAACATAAATGTGTGAAATTAATTGTTGTGACTTTGAATTAACTAGAAAAAATAAAACTAAATTGTTCTAACCTCGTACTCACTTGAAACCATTGTTCAATAGGGATTTCATAGGCATAGCTCTCACTCCTTAGATCATGCTGCAACTCCTCATGGTCCTCTTTGATATCCTATTCACATGATTGTTCATCATCAGATGTGCAGGATTCTTCATATGTTGATTCCTTGTTCATTGTTGGAGGATTAATTAAGCTCTCGACTGCTTTCAGGATCTCTTCTTCATGAGAAGAGGAGATCCCTACTTTTGCAAGGATCTGAGTGAGTTGTTCCAAGCTTAAACTCAATGTTAAATAATTTTGAAAAGGGGATTCTTACAACACCCAAATCCAAATGAAAATTTTAAATAAACACTCTTGCTGAAACAAATTAAAAAAAACAATGTACATAAAACAATTACTCTTCATCGTTGCAAAAAAAAAACACACTTGCTCAAATTGAAATTCACACTTGCAGCATTGAAACACTCTGTTAGTTTTTCAACATTCAAGCTAGCATTATTAGGATCTTTAACTAAGAGAATAACATGCACAACAATGAAACACAAGAGACAATGAACACAATGTTTTTCCTCGGGGAAACCATAAAGGAGAAAACCCCACAACTTCCTTAGAGATAGAATCAGAACAAAGGTAAAACCCAAAAACAGTAAGATGCACTCCCAACAACAGTAATCTTCTTTTTTTCTAGCCGCAGTGTCTTCTCCTTCCTCAACTATGCACTACACTTGAGTGTGTATAAGTTGTGTATCAAATAGAGACTCTAGCTCTCTATTTATACTAATCCCGGCATGACTAAAACCCTACTAGGGCCGACCTCTACTAGGAGAGTGTAATAACCCTAGTGCCCCAGAACTGCGGGGACTTTAACCCTTAGAAAATCGGAGGGTTACCCACTATGACTTGACATGCCTTGTTTACATTATATATTATCCCGATCGAAACATCGAGTCATGACAACATGACTCAATTACATAATAGATACATCCCGGAATAAACATCAGGTTACAAGACATAAGATACATATATGAATACTCGATCACCATCATTGGATCTGGATCATCATCATTGGACTAGATCTGGATCATCACTCGATCTGGATCATCACTGCTGGATCTGTATCATCACTCGATCTGGATCATTACTGTTGGATCTGGATCATCACTCGATTTGGATCTCTTGGAGTCATCATAACTAGATCTGGATCATAGCTCTATCTGGATCTCATCTGGTCATCATCATGTGTGCTATCTCATGATTCTTCATGTTATAGGAAGTTCTATAGAGCTATCCTTCTTTCATGCTATTTGTAGGCCTACCTCCTCGTAGGTCTTTGGTAGCCCTTATATTTAACCTACTTGTCAGAATGGCTAGCACTCACATCTGACCTAGTAGGAACCAAATCCTACACCCTTATCAGAAAGGTAGTAGCCCTTATATATAATCATATAGGACCTAATCCTATAGTCACATCATAATGGCCAGCACTCACATCTGACCTACTCGTCAGAAAGGTGGTAGCCCTTATATCTGTGTAGGAGCTCATCCTACACCAGAATGGATAGCACTCACATCTGACCTGCTCCTCAGAACGACACAGCACTCACATCTGACCTGGTAGGAACAAAATCCTACACCCTCATCAAAATGGCCCCCAATCCCAGACTGAGCTACCTGGTAATGGACCAGGTGCCTCCACTCTCCTAGAGAGTGGTAGTAGCCCTTAAATCTGTCCTAATCGACAGAATGGCCAGCACTCACATTTGACATGGGAGGAACCTAATCCTTTAGCCATGATAGAATGGCTCAGCTCTTACATCTGACCTGCTTGTCAGAATGGCAGCAGCCCTTATATCTGACCTACTCGTCAAAATGGCCAGCACTCACATCTGACATGGGAGGAAACTAATCCTTTAGCCATGACAGAATGGATCAGCCCTTACATCTGACCTAATTGTCAGAATGGCGGTAGCCCTTGTATCTGACCTACTCATCAGAATGGCTAGCACTCACATCTGACATGGAAGGAACCAAATCCTCTCACGATGATAGAATGGCGCAGCCCTTACATCTAACCTACTCGTCAGAATGGCTATGGATCTCAGCACTCATATCTGTCATGGAAGGAACCAATCCTCTCACCATAACAGAATGTCTCAGCCCTTATATCTAACCATGGAAGGAACCAATCCTCTCACCATGTCAGAATGGCTATGGATCTCATCACTTTCCCTTGGAGGAAACCTCGATCTGGAGAACACCAAGCTTCTCCTTGAAGTACTCGAACTTTAGCCTAGCTAATGGCTTCGTCAATACATTAGCTATATGTTCCTCTCTCGCAACATACTGGAACTTCACTACTCCTCTTTGCACCATATCCCTGATATAGTGATACTTGATCTCGATGTGCTTCGACTTGTCATGGAACACTCGATTCTCTAACAAATTCACGCAACTCTGGTTGTCACAATGTATACAAGTAGCATCTAACTAGAGATCAAATAAATCAGATAGTAGATTCCTCATCCATACTACCTCACAACTAGCCGAACAAGCTACGACATACTCTGCTTCAGCTATATTTAGTGCCACACAGGATTGCTTCCTGCTAAACCAAGAGATCACACTTGATCCCATATTGAAGCAACACCCTGAAGTGCTCTTCCTATCGATGGCATTTCCTACCCAATCTGAATCAACATAACCCTCCAGGTTAATCTTCTGATTCACATCATACTTGAGCCCATAATCAACTGTACCCCTCAGGTACCTCAGAACATGCTTTGCAGCAATCAAGTGAACATTTCTTGGTTCTGTCAAGAATTGGCTCAAGGTGTTCACAGCAACGAAAATGTCTGGTCTCATGTTCATCAGGTACATCAAGGACCCAATCATCTGACGATACATCGTAGCATCAACTGAATCTGATGAAGCATCACTCAATAGCTTTAGGTTCAATGCCATAGGTGTGGCCATAGCCTTGCAGTCCATCATCCCAAACCTCTTCAGGATCTCTACTGCATACTTCGCTTGTCTAAGGAAGATTCCATCCGCACTCTGCCACACCTTCATACCTAGAAAATAATGCATCATACCCAAGTCCTTCATCTCGAACTCGGCAGCAAGCTTTATCTTCGTATTAGCAATCAACCCATCCATACCTGTCACAAATAGATCATCTACATATAGTAGAAGCATCACTGGGTTGCCATCTTCAGCCTTGTAGTAAAGGTTGGAATCTGCTTTACTCTTGGTAAAGCCTAAACTGGATAGAAAGCTATCAATTCTACCATACCATGTCCTGGGTGCCTGTTTCAAACCATACATGGATTTCTTCAATCTACACACATGAGACTCCCTGTCATGTGTCTCAAAACTGAGTGGTTTTTCTACATACACTTCCTCTTCCACTACACCATTCATGAAAGCAGTCTTGACATCCATTTGGTGTATCTTCCATTTCATCACTGCAGCCAGAGCAAGTACTGATCTAATGGAAGTGTATCTAGCTACAGGTGCAAAGGTTTCTTCATAATCTATTCCTTCTTTCTGAGAGAACCCCCGAGCCACAAATCGTGCCTTATATTTTTCAATGCTACTGTCTACAGCATGCTTGATCTTGTAGATCCATTTGGAAGTTACAACTGACTTCCCTTTTGGTCTTGGGACAACATCCCAAACATCATTCTTCATGATCGACTGATACTCTTCGATTATAGCATCCTTCCATTCTTTTCGTTTTGCCGCTTCTTCATAACTGGAAGGTTCTTTATCAATGAAATCACATAGTAAAGCTACATACCCGGAATAGGATCTGGTCCTCTTTCTTTCTCTGTTATTCTCTTCTAGAGCTCCATATCTTTCTGCACCTTGGATAAGTTCTTGTACAC
Source organism: Pseudotsuga menziesii (assembly GCA_001517045.1). Classification (NCBI taxonomy): domain Eukaryota; kingdom Viridiplantae; phylum Streptophyta; class Pinopsida; order Pinales; family Pinaceae; genus Pseudotsuga; species Pseudotsuga menziesii. Next base: position 346,180 of record LPNX010061195.1, on the reverse strand, counting down.
AAGCAGGTTTCCTCTTGTGAGGATTCTTCTCCAGAGGTGGATCTACAGGTATTTGTGGGTCTTCAAATTCTCGATCCTCTTCTTGAGGTTCTTCGTTCATGGTTGTATCATGAACTATGGGTGCTTCTGCTTCTTCGGATTCTTCGGCAGGTTTCTTTCTAGATTTGTTGTATGTTGTATCTTCATTGAATGTCACATCCCTGTTGATGTCAATATTCTTGAATCCTGGGAAGTATATTCTGTAATCCTTCGAGCTTTTAGAGTATCCCACAAATATACCCTTATTTCTTGAAGGATATAATTTTGTTCTCTTCTCTCTTGGGATGTGTATGTACATAGGACAACTGAATATTCTGAGATGGCTGACTTTGGTTTCTTGTCGGAGAAGGCTTCTTCAGGAGTCTTGTTCTTGAGTACTCTATGTGGAGTACGGTTCTGTAAATACACCGTTGTTCTGGCATCTTCCGCCCAAAGATGCATACGAAGGTCTTGATCATGAAGCATTGCTTTTGCAGCTTCCATGATAGTTCTGATCTTTCGTTCCACAATCCCATTCTGTTGTGGATTATAAGGAGTGGAGAACTCCCTCTTAATCCCTGATTCTTTGCATAGCTCTTTGAACTCATTTGAAGTGAATTCTCTGCCATTATCTGATTGAATGGTCTTGATATTCTTTTCAGTATAGTTCTCGATCAAGGCTTTGAATTCCTTGAATTTTTTGAATACGTCGTCCTTGTTCTTCATGAAGTAAACCCAAGTATTCCTAGAAAAATCATCAATAAAAGAAACATAATATGCATACCCTCTTAGTGAGTTTGATGACATAGGACCGCATACATCGAAGTGGATGATTTCCAAGATTCCTTTTTCTTTTCTTTCACTACTTGGAAATGTATTCTTTGTATTCTTTCCTTTCACACATCCTTTGCAGACCCCATCATGTTTTGCTTGGATTTCTGGAAGACCTTCGACATGCTTTGCTTGCAATAGGTAGTGCTCTGTAATGCACATGTGCAAGCCTTCTATGCGAAAGTTCACTTGGCTCTACTGTGTCATCGACTAAGGCTTGTTTTGGATGGCCCTTCAATTTGTACAATCCTCCTTCTTGTTCTCCAATCACTACCGCATCATCGATAGTCTTTCCTTTTGGCCACATGATGACTTGACCATCTATGAATGTAACCCACATTCCTTTTGCATCTAATGCTTATATGGAAAGGAGGTCCTTCTTAGGTCCTAGGACAAACAATACTTCCTTCATTGTTAGAGATTTACCAGAGTCTAGTTTATAGGAAGATTCCCCACTACCTTTTATTGGATATTGATAGTCATCTCCTAGCTTCACCTTGTGAGGTGATTCATGTTCTGATAGTCTCACAAAGGATTCCTTGAATCCTGTCATATGTTTGGAAGCCCCACTATCGATGAGAAAATCATCACTTCTATGAGTAATGTTACCTCTGAGAGCAGAGATCAAAACATATTCATCCTCGCTTGAAGAATCTTCACTTTCATATCTGGATCTTTTCTTGGATGTTTCATAATCCTCTGCAGCATGAGCATGATGTCTTCTTTTGTTTCTCTTCTTTGTAGGCTTTGGTTTCTTAGGACAATTCCTTGCATAATGTCTTGCTTCATCACATGTATAACATATGATCCTAGATAAATCTCTTCTAGTGTTATCTTTGTGAAAGTGCTTACCACTGAAGTGTTGAGATCTTCTTTTGGTTGACTTGGAGTGTACCATGAGAGCTTTATCTCCACTTCTCGTCTTCTCTTCTAGGGCTACTATCCGGGATTCTTCTTGAGAGAATTCTTCCCATAGTCTACTGAACTTGACTAACTTCTTTCTTGCACATATTCCTTGGATGAATGAATCCCATGACCTAGGAAGTCCATTCATTGTTGTCATCACAATCTTTCCATTCTCCACTTCTTCATCAATTTCTTCTAGTTGGTCTTTGATCTAAGAAAATCTTGTGAAGTAAGACTGGATTGTTTTTGTATTCTGAATCTTCACATTCTTTAGTTGGTTTCTCAGAGTCATCTTCTAGTTTATGTTCTTCCCTTCAAACAGTTTGGTTAGGAATCAAACATAGCTTTAGGTGTATTGAGAGAGGACACCTGTGGGATAAGGTGATCCTTGATAGAATCAACAATTATCCTCTTTGTCATAATCATATTCTTCCTATGTAAGGTCTTTTCCTTATCTCCCTCTGGAACTGGAACCTCCTCATGGATGTAGGAGTCGAATTCATTTTCTTCTAGGACCAGGGAGATCCTATACTTCCAGGCTCAGAAGTTATCAGCTCCCTCAAGCTTTTCATCAAGCTTGGTATGATGAGACGTCTTAATAGAGAACCTTAAATGGAAATACAAAAGATTTTTTGATCTTACCAGGGTCAAGATGTTGAATCAGAAACTTGAGCTGAAATCCTATAGAGCTAGTTTAGGAGTATATTAGGGTTTTGATTTTCTGAAGTTCTATCCACCCAAATGCCTTGAAATTTATCCCTAACTTTGATTTTTGGGAGGAGATCAAACCAGGCCTGGGCTCACTAAAAAATTCCTCTTCTATGAAAATCCCTAATTTTTGACAGTAGTGACAGGTCCTAAACTGAAAAACCTCAGAATTGGATTCTGCTTCAATAGAAAGATGCACCCTAAGGAGGAGAATAATTCCACCTTACTTTTGCTGAAAATCTGTGGAGGAAGATCCACAAACTAGGAAGCCCTAGTTCCCATAGCTGCACAGTGTCTTGTTCTCAGGTTAGCTCTGATTCCATGTTAGTTTTTCAACATTCAAGATAGCATTATTAGGATATTTAACTAAGAGAATAACAAGCACATCAATCAAACACAAGAGACAATGAAAACAGTGTTTTTCCTTGGGGAAACCATAAGGGAGAAAATCCCACAACTTCCTCAGAGATAGAATCAGCACAAAAGGTAAAACCCCAAAACAGTAAGATGCACTCCCGACAGTAGTAATCTTCTTATTGTCTATCCCTAGTGTCTTCTCCTTCCTCAACTATGTGCTACACTTGAGTGTGTATAAGTTGTGTATCAAATAGACACTCCAACTCTCTATTTATACTAATCCTAGCATGACTAAAACCCTACTAGGGATGACCTCTACTAGGAGAGTCTAATAACCCTAGTGCCCTGAAACTATGGGGACTTTAACCCTTAGAAAATCGGAGGGTTACCCACTGACTTGACATGACTTGTTTACATTATAGATTCTCCCGATCGGAACATCGGTGTATGATAACATGACTCAATTACATAATAGATACATCCTGGAATAAACATCAGGTTACAAGACATAAGATACATAGATGAATACATTTAGAAGTTACAAATACATCAACACACTCTTTGTAGAAATTGAAATTCGCTCATTGCAAAAATTGAAATTCACACTCTAGTGTATGCTTGCAGAAAAATCAAACTAAACTTCAATCCATCGTGCTTCCTTGACAATGGTGCCAAAATGTTTGGCCGAATTAATGTTTCTTGAATTATGTTGTAGTAATTTCCCAGCCATTTAATTTTTCAATCCGAGGTTCATAGGATTACGAAGCACATGCAAAGTATATGCATGACTGAAGTGAAATTAAGCTAATCTAATCCCCCATGAAACTAATACTAATCTAATCTAACCCCCCTTAAGCTGAAACACACAATTGCTAATCTAATGTAGGAAGATAAAACACCCAGCTAAAAGTGAATTGCATAAAAGAAAGACAACATATGAAGAGAAAAAAGACAACACATGTGAGCTCACATTAACAATAGAGAAATATTAACTTACATCATAAGAATCAATGACAAATAATGAAAGCATCAAAGCCAATATTATGAACAAAAGATAAGAATTCCCTTCTCCATATTACAATGTCAAGACTAACTTATACAATCTACTATCTATCTCTGATCTATATCCTATGATGCAAAATGAAGAGAGAGCACTCTCTTTTATACATGAACTCCTTTGAGAAGAAGAAAACCATCTCATTATGAGAGATCCACTATTCACTCAACCACTCAACTACTTTCCCATTATTACAAGATATGATCCCTTCAAATCCTCCACATGTCTCTTACAAATTCTCCACATGTCTCTCATAAATCCTAAATAGGATATGCCAACCAAATCTTCATGATTTTATCATTAGAATTAGCTTGAATAATTATCTCCTTGAAATGGTGAAGGAGATATTCAAGAAGTATTTTCTTGAATTAATCCTTCACATATTCCTACACATTACAAAGCTCATCCATATTTGAGATATTAGTGAAAAACATGTTTAATTTCTAATATTTTAATCATAAATTTACTTATAATACTAAAATGAATAAAGTGGAAATAATAAGGTGAAACCCACATATATGTATGGAAATGGTATGATAAAAGGTTAATGGGATGATGACATGTGAGGAATATTAGAAGATAAAGTGGATGAAAATGTGACATTTTTGAGTCTCAACAATAACTGCTAGCAAGCTATTTTTCAAGAATTCCAAAGTTTGGTGGCACCTGAGATGGGTTTTCACCATCAACTTTTATTTGGAACTTGGGTAGGAAAATGAGGAAACTTGGGATGGTAAGTGAGCCAAGATATCTTTATGGCATGGGTTAGGGGTGGGTGGAGCAATAAATCATGGAAGTGGAGGAGTGGAGGATGAAATTGATCTAAAGGTAGTGGTTACATGAATGATATTCTAATGAAGGTCATTGGATTTCAGAGATAATAACATAAGCAAAGAATACTTTCAACATGCATATATATTGAAATGCGAAGAAGGAAATGCATATTCATACCATAATGTTGGTGAATGAGTACGATAATCATGAGGTATAATTGAAGTATCGTTTGGTAGGAATGGGATTGAGATGTAACAATGGAGTCTTGACTCTTGAAAATTTGGTCTTTGTCTAGTCGACACATCAATTATTCATGTTATGTGTGCTTAATCCGAGAAAAATATTCTTCTAGGAAGGAAAAAACTGGAACATATTGAATTTTGAATGTGTGGAAGGTATGCCCATATGACATGAAATGTTTTTTATTCAAATACCACTCATGCATGTACTGATCTTCTTCAATATTTCGAGGACCTGCACAAAAATAGCACTTGCCCACAATAAAACATGAGATCATGGAAGAAGATAGGTGCACAGGATTTCATAATCCAAGGCATATGCAAAAAAATGATAGTTATTGCTTATAAAATAAATCCAAAGAAAATGAATGAAACAAAATTCACTTTATACCCATTGGAAAGCGGTTGCTAGCCAGACTAACCATCAGTGTTTTGATCATAAATTATTTGTCCCTTATCTTATTTGAGTGATTCCAAATCCAAATGAAAGTATATTCATAGGATACCTCCATTAGAAACATGTCTAAAAAATTCCATGATATGATATGTCAAATATTGTGAGTAACAGTCCACATCCTAATGTTGTCATATGTCATATCTCCTTCATATGATATAGAAATTGAATGATTCAAATTTTGTTGTAAATATATTCATGGGGAAACATCCCATATATATATTGTTTTTAAATTCACCCATTAGGTCTCCAAAAACATGATTGTCCCAACTCTGTTTTTGAGCTTCCTACTCTACCTCTAATCAATAGATTGATCATATCTTTTTCGTTTGATAGCCAAATTGAAAAATTCAAATTGTATTGGAAATTAGACTCAAGGGGATACTTTAGATAGAAACTGGTTTTTAAAGATAATTCGATTTGGTCCCTCAAAACAGGACTGTCCCGACTATGTTTCAATGAATTCCAACATGCCAAAAAGCCACAAAATGAAATAAACAAAACATAGCTCCCAAACAATGACACAAATGGTTTTATATGTCTATAATGATATAAATTTTAATGAAATACACCCACATATGAAAATTTGAAGCATTTGATAGCTAGAATGACTTACATAGTGTGTTGCAACAATTGTTGCAACTCCTAAAAAATGATATGATTTTCGAATGAAAGTTGTGTAATTTTGTGGTTGTCATATTTTCAATATAATCTATTCAAAATAATACAACAAAGTGAAATATAACCACTTAAAAAGATCGTACAAGTCTCAATCTTGAAGTCTTCTATATCCTTGTAGCTCCTCCTCTACTAGGATCTTCATTCACCAATGATTCCTTCTTACCAACTTGCTCCAAAAGAGAGATTAGTAATATGGGTGTCTCTTATCGCACTAATGAGAGGAATGATGCAAAAATAAAATGAAACCTTAAATGCAAAGAAAGAAAAACATCACTCACAATAAATTCAATGAACTGAAAAGTAACCAAACAATTTACATGCCTTGACCCTTATGAGGCCGAGCCCATTATAGTCTATCGAACTATACATATGTCTTCACTACATCTTACTTCCCAGACACCTCAGGATCAGGAACACATCTACAATGAAATACAACTAAAACCAATGCAAGTTTGTACATTTGTGCCTTCGATCACCTCCCTGGAAACAACGCCAAAATGTTGGGCGATTTAATTTCTTATTAAAAAAATCAATTCACATCATAAATTATCCATCTAGGGTAACGTCTATTATTTCAAGTTCATCAAGAAAATTATATGCAAGCTATAGTTCCCTCACTAACATTGGTAATCTAATATGTGTTTCGACAAAGAAAATCACACAACATAAAATTAAATTACAGAAAGCAAATACTAAAAATAATCCATATTGTATGGAAAAATAAATTAACACCCACTCTTGCAAAATTGAAACACACTCACGCTTCCAGAAAATAAAATCACATTTGTGAGAATCTGAATGAGCTTCGTGGAAAGTAAATCACACTTATAGAAAATTAAATCACACTCACGCTTGCACACTATGGTTGCAACCACATTAATCTATGAATCTAACACACTTGGACGAATAAAGAAATCATATTAATAATACATATACCAAAATAAATAAATCAAAATAAAATGCATTCTATGCTAAACAACAAGAATGAGTTAGTCTAATTACAAATTACGAAAGTGAAAGAACTACAATATACATCAACAAAAGAGAAATTAAAGAACTAACAACTAAATTACAAAAGAGATAAAAAAAATATATAATTCTTATTCCATCACAAATTGGACTTCTTTCTCTAAGAGTCCTCCCCTTTGGATGGAGAAGGAACTCTTATTTATGCATCAGTTTTCCATAACATATAATAAATGAATATCCAAAATATCCTAATGAAGATCCAAAATATCCTCACCAAATTACTAATAAATTGGATCTCAAAATAAACTCAAATCTAATCCCAAATCCTTTGCTAACCTCCATGCTATTTAGGATGGATTTTAAATCAAATTCTAATTTAGATATGCGAGTCATGATAACATGCCCAAATCTCATCTTAAGTGACTTCTAATAGCATTGAACTTGTTGGGTCCATCTATATTACATGGAGGTCTTCAAATGTTTGTAAATAAACAAGTCGCACTTTATCGCACTTTAGTGTAAATATTAGTGTTTTATATTTATTGTCTTTGCACTAATATTTGTGTTGGGACCTTAGTGCAACTAAAGGGATGACATGTTGTGGCATCTGACGAAATTGAAAATACAATATTGGTTCGACCAGAAGCTATGGGAGTTTGCTGAGAAAGAAAATTAGAACCCTGGACTAATGATGGATAAGTGGTTGGTGAGGTACATGTATGACAGTCCACACGAGTGCTTTTTCTCTGAATTTTGGATCATCTTGTATGAGTGGTTAGCGCAATTAACCTATCACATGACCAATTTCCAAGGGGGTAATCCAAAGTCCTGGACCCTAGAATTGATCCAGGAGCTACAAGAGGTAGACAACAGGGCATCACGGCCTGTTGAAGTCTGGATTGACAGTATCTTGGAGGGATGCATCACTGAGTTCACAGTTGATACGACTAGATCCTATAGAGAAGCAAAAAGGGAGTTATTTAATAGACCAATAGGTAGGTTTATTTTGTCTCTAAAATTGTCCATTAATATGCTCATTTGTGAAAAGGGCATACTGAAGATGCACCTTGAGTAGTAGAACCCTGGTGTGCAGAGGTTGTGGATAATGTGAAGAAAGTGCGGGGATGAATGAAATGATGCACGGTATATTAATGTAATTTACGATGAGACTGTGAGGGAAGCTGAGGAAGAGAGTGGTATTACGAGAGGAGGAGCAAGGTTTCAAAAAGAGAAGAGGCAAAGGACAAGGGAAGGTCCTGCTATGATCGAAACACAATACCACGAAGAAAGACCAAATGGGCCAAAGTGAACCTACAGTGATGACAAGGATGACCAAGCTATTCCCATGTTAGAGGTAATATCAACCCCCAATAGCAACGTACCCACACCTCCGCACACTACACCGCATTCAGGAAGAAACGCAAGTTCAACACTAACTTGTCCAATGTTCCAACAACACTCTAATAGTAGTGGATCAATGACTGTAGGAAGAAGGCCTAGGATGGTAGGAGATGACGTGAAGTTACCTTTATTTCATGGAAACAGGACTGTGCATCCTAACCAATATTGGTTTCTGTGTGATGCAGTGTAGACTGTTAGAAAAAATACGGATGATGATTTCAAGAAGGGCCAATTGGTGATCACTCTTTGGGGTCATGCACTATATTGGTACATGAAATTTATACAAGTTCCCATGAGTACTCTAGTGAAGACTCTGATAGGAGTTAGAAAAGGATTAATTGAAGAATTTAGAAAACCAAAGTCGGAAGCACAATACATTACGGAACTAAAGGAGATTAAGCAATTCCCTAACGAAACTGTTTGGGATTTTGACCAAATATTTAGGGCATTGATGGAAAGGGTTAGCTTCAAGATGAGCGATGTTCAGCACAAATAATGGTTCATCGCGATGTTAGTATCTCATATCAAACAATCGTTGATGCAACAAAAGATTGAGACACAGAGTGAGTCTTTGAAATCACGATGAAGTTTGAAGCTTCACCTATTGGAGAGAATGCAATCGGTATGAACCAGATTCAGACGTAGCTGGTGAATTTGAAACTCTAGTTGCAAAATATCAAGAAATGAAAGGAACATCGTGAATAATTTTGGTGTACGTTATGTTGCACAGATGGACACACTAAGGATAATTGCCCAAATTTTCTAAATTACCTATTGTTTGGAGCATCGAACCCATTGAGTTGTGGAGGTTTGCCATGGTGCCATATTTTTCAAGTGTACAGGCATCGACATTAAAATTGCGGAAATATACAAAAGATAGTGATGATAAGGATTGTCACACATATGACCTACTCCAGGAAAGAACACATGAATCATACTATGTGAAGGGAGAAGACCATCGATCAGTACAACAACCAAAGCCTCTTCAGTAGCTCGTGCAACCACCACCTCAACTACAGTTTGTACCATAGTCGCAACTGCAGATGTAGTTATTACCACACCCACAACTACAACATTAGTTTGTGCTACAACCTCAGTATAATCAGATGCAAATGGTGGCACAACACCCATGTATGTTCAGTTAGTGCAGTACGTTCAACAACAACCAAATCCACAGTAGCAGTAGTACAATTATCCGCAGTATCATCAATAAGGAGGATTGCTTGGAGGATTCCAAGGAGGACAAGGTGGAGGCTTTGATAAAGGAGGAGGATGAGGTAGCGAACCATTAAAATGCTATAATTGTGGTATATTAGGACATTATCAGAGAGACTGTCTGCAGTTGCAAGTGCAAGCACAATATACATTTTGCATTGCTTTCGATCACACGATAGAAAATTGTCCCAGCTGATCCCTAGGTGGTAGGAAAGAAAATTTCCATAGTTGCAGAACTAGAACCAGTTACAGAATTAGAACCAGAACAAATTGTAAAACTAGAACCAGTTGCAGAATAAGGCTCATAATCAAGTTCCTATTTAGAACCAAAATCAAATTCCAATTCAAAAGTAGAATGCAAATCAGAACGTGAACCAACAAGTGAATCCACTATTGAACTAGAACCAAAGGCCAATGGTTGCGATGATCTCAGAAGAGCCCAAGACGAAGGATGTTGATGTTGTTTTCTTCACTCGCGGAGGTGCGATGACTAGAGATGATATCCATTTCCACAGGTCTAGTTGGCTAAAAACAAGAAGGTGCAATTTGATGTCAACACATAGAAGGATACATTCTTTGAAGCATGGGATGAGATGTGTAGAAACATGGGTAAGTTGTTTGTTTATAAAATTCCCACTTCTTTTGATTTAGCTAGGGACGCAGGACTATCACGATAGCATGATACCTTGTATAACTTCTTTGAAAGTTGTTTATCACTGGAAAGAGATACTGATGCTTTTGTTGAGATTGAATATTTATTGGATCAACTGGCTAAAGGGTGGAGGGACTCCGCGATGAAATATTTGAATAAGAAAAATATGAGAAAAGAGATCCACATGAATATTCAGATTGGGGACTATGAGGTTGAATCAGTCATTTTGGATCTAGGCTTAGATGTTAATATTCTGACAAGACAGACATGGCAGAAGATGGGGAGACCAACACTAGTTTGGTCTCCTATGCAGCTGTGAGTGGCTAATCAAGCCAAGGTAACACCAATTGGGCATGTGTCACAACTATTAATGGATGTTGAGGGCATGAAGACTTATGCCAACTTCAATTTTATGGACATTTTTTATGGTGGAGGCTCCTATCCCGCGTTGTTGGGGATCGAATGGGACAATGAAAATATGGAAGTGATCAATTTTAAGAAGCACATGATGACCTTTGAACATAAATACATAATTCATTGTTTCGATGAATCCAAATAAATGCCAGATTTATGTTGAACCAATGAAGGATGAAGCAGGAAGAGGTTGAGATCATGCCTATAACATTTTAGAAGATTACATCCATCCGACTGTCAATGGGGAACTTGGCTAGTGCAGTTATAGCTCTGCGTATTTTGACTCTTATGATGATGGGTGTTAGCACTCAGAATGTACCCAAGTTGTGAAAAGGTACACCCCGAGGTAACAGCAAAACCACTTTAGGAAGATATTGGTATTCTCTTCCAGAGAGGGATCTCTCAATACAAAATTTACAACTTTGCAAGACCAAATGGTAACAACATTTGAAGGTTTATTTGTTTGGTTGAAACAATCACATATCCATTGGGAAACGGAGTCATATACATGTAAAAGATCCCCAAAATGCATACACAAGATTTTTCAAAGGAAAGATAATCACATAATTGCAGTCATTTCATTTATCAAGGTGAAATAGAAAAAGACGAGGGAAAAGCCCATCAATACAGAGCGTCTAAGACGAATTCCATATCAACTTTAGTAGAAAAAATCATATAATACCTGAAATGATGAATAGAGCATAAGTATATGAATTCTAATCATCAAACACTATGTTCCAGATACGAAGAAAAAACAGAACGGAGTGTTACATAGGAAAAATTACAATCACATAAAGAAAGAAAGCACGGACTGCAACGTCAATGATACATGAATCTCTGAAAAAGGACCCTCATGCATTCATTTTGGTATTAAAAACTAAGATAGATATGTTCTCCACAAATCACTTCATTCGATGGGTTCCAACCCCCATCTCATAAAAAGATACAAATATATAGATTAAACAATAAGTCTGCCTCCAGCAGATCAATAACAGAATGGTCGGTGTAAATTAGAGTTTGTAACTGAATTTCCTACAACACTAGGAAGTTGTTACAACTCCATTCCTAACAAACCACTAAGTACAAATCAGCTAGATAACAAAATTTGCCCCATCAGCTCCGAATCTGTGCCCCAACAGCTCCACGTCTTTGCCCCATCAGCTCCGAATCTTCGTCCCAACAGCTCCACATCTTTGCCCCATCAGCTCCACGTCTTTTGCCCAATCGGCTCCGCGTCTTTTCCCCATCATCTCCACGTCTTTTTCCCAATCGGCTCCTCAGCATCTGACACCTGTTTCTAGGAGGAAATAATATACTTTGTTTTCCCAAATCGCTCGACATCTCTCCACTGCTCCGAACTTGGGGTATCACTTTCCATCATCTCCCAAATAGCTACCTTGAGCTCCATATATGCTTCAGAAGATTTCTTGGGCAATCTGGCTCTGATAACGGTGAGCTTCTGGAGGACTTGGAAATCTTCTGTTAACATGTCTATAATGGTTTGTCCTATCAGGCTCTTCTCCAAGCTATTAAATTTTGAGTGGTCCATGCGAGCCTGGACAAGCAGGTGCTGATAATGCTCGGGTGGGAGCATCCTACCTTCTTCGTCCCAGAAGGACGGCAATCCTTCTTCGAACAGCTCCTTGAACTCTTGTTTGAATTTTTTCACCTGCATCAGCAATTCTTCTGATTTGTATTGGACAACCTTTATTAAATGGTGTTTTTGGATCATCTTCTTCGTCGACAGCACTATTGAAACTCTGTCCTTTATGCCCATGTTGTGTAGCTTTTGGTATGACAGTGAATTCAGAAAATTTAATGTTTTCTGAGCAGTAGTGAGGGGTCTTCTTGCCATGTGTTCATTTACCAGATTCAGTCGTTGTTGGGCCAACTCTGTCACTGTACACAAATCATCAATAAAACCCAAGTAGTGCCGGAATTTGGTAATCTCTATGGTCAAGGTATCCCAAATAATATGTTTCGCCCCCTGAAGAGGGCCTTTCCCAATGCATTTTTCTTTCAATTCATCGATCTTTTTCTGTAATTGATGCTTCTCCTGCAAGATCTGTTTTTTGTTTTCATTTACCTTAGTTAATTCGGCCTTCATCTTTTGATTCTTAGTTTTCAACTCCTTAATTGCTTCCTCCTTCAGACTTACTTGGGACATAGATACCAACAGGTCATGTGCAGAAAAATCAGCTAATGGCTTCTGGATATCTACAATAGATAAGTCATCGCCGGTAGGGGTCTGGCTCATTAGCTCCTCCATTATCTCCTTTTCTTCAGTCTGATCTTTCTTCAACATGGAGATTTGGGATAGTAGCTCCTCCCTTTCGGCTTCCCACCTATTCTTTTCCTCTTGGAGCTCTCCAGCTTTTCCCTTGTATTCCATCATCTCCTGATGGATTTTGTCTTTCTCCTCTTGGAGGGCTAGCAATTTAGCTGATTGGACATGTTCTAAGCCTGGCATCTTCAACTTCTTTTTCAAAACCTGGAGTGCATTATATTTCTCTTCTAGCAACTTCTTGACAGCCTGGGTATTGTCTGAGCTAGCCATGTCTGCTTGCATTTTTCTGATTTGAATAACATTTTCCTTATTTTCCACTTTCTCATGCTTTAACTGGACTTCGAATTTGTCTACCAACACCTGCAATTTGTTTATACTCACCATGGCCTGCAATAAATCTGAGTAGAGGATGTCGCTTGTTTGTTTATGCAGCTGAATTTTGTCAGGGGTGCTGATTTTGTCCAACCTGACTTCTATCTCATACATCTTTTTATCATTCACTATGGCCATCTTAAAATTGTTTTTCTCAGCATCCCTAGCCGAAACTAGAGACGTTTTAGAACTGCACAATTTTCTTACCCTCGGTAGCAGACTTCTTGTTTCCTCCAGGGACTGCTTTCTCTTTTCCATGTAGCTGCTCTTGAGCTCTTCTTTAGACTTAAACAAGGGACTGGAGTCTGGGCTATCTACATCACCTTCTAAACTTTTAAAAGAAACTTGGTTTATCTGTACTGTCTTCCTGGGGACTAGGGCAACCTTTTTGAACACACCCAAAACCTCATCATCAACGATCTCCCTACCCTCGAGCAGCTTATCCTTCTTATGGGAAGCCTCGTCGTCTACTTCCATACTGTCAGCATCGGACAAACTCATCTTAACTGCACCACTAACACCTTCGAAGATTTGGATTGCTGTACCAGGTGTAGGATGTGTTTCTTCATCGGACTTTGTCTCATCAGTAAACTGCAGTAAATTAGCCATCTCAACTAACCCCTCAACAGCTTGATGCTCAAAGGGTTTATTCCTGTTAGCTTGTTTTCTTAATGAAATTACTTGGTGGGGGTCGTAATTCACACTTGACTCTTTAATGAACTCCATATTTTCTAGAAACTTTTCTATAAAAACTAAGGCACCCTTGCTTTTAAAAATGACGGTGCCAACCTTAACCGGAAATTTGATGTTCGAATATTTCTTGAAGGCACAAAAATGCTCCTCTTCGGACAACAATCTCTGTCGCATGAATTCCAATGCGAATATTCTAGGGGTCAAAAAGGAAGGTAGCCTATAAGGCTGAACTGTGAAGCCATATATTCTCAACACGGTATGATCTCTGTACAAAAACCAATCTCCAACCCGCTCTTCTGGCGAAGACTGCATCAAGCTTCTCATTTCTTCAAGGACGCGGGGCAATTCATCATTGAACGGCATTTTGTATATCTCAGACATGATCGAATTGGCAAATTCGATCATGCTGATTTGTTTAGGTAAATCAGACGAGCATAGGGTACTCAGGAACTTCAACTCTGAGATATTAGAACACAGTATCATATTAAGCAAATAAGTCTGGAACCTGAAAAACCGGACCTTGGGGAACTCGCTTAGCTGAAGGTGAATTGACTCAGCCAGGTATTCGTCTAAACTAAAAACTGGGGTTGACTGGGACTCAGAAATGGAGGAATTCATTCTCAACAAAAACCCGAGAACGACCTCGCCCACAGGACAATCCTCATCTAGACCTAGTACTTGACATACCAAAGAAACAACCAATTGAACTTCACTCTTGAACATATGCACAGGGTAGGGTATGGATATACCATTTACGGACTGGCCATCTTTTAACACGCTCGACAAGAACTTACAGCAGGTTTCGGCTTCGCACTTCTTATACAATTCAACCAGGACTGACTCATATATAACTTCACGGCTGTCTAGGTAAGTTTTCGGCAAACTAAGAACTTCTCGAATGACCGCAGCATCAACTCTACATAATACTTTGGACGCAGATCGATTGACAATAACTCTTTGAGATGGAGAATAATTTAAATCACACCACTCTGCGAACTCTGGGAAGTGGAGGGTCTGCTCGATGGCGAAATAGTACAGGAAAGACCTGCACACATTCAGCACATCGTTCCCTCGCGAGTGGTGATACCACAACTTTTCTTTATTGTCAGACACGCTCCCCACGGAGAGGAAGGGGTCGCAGACATTCCTATCTCTATCAACTAGGAACTCTTCCCTATCGTCTACAACTTGACCCGACATCTGAACCTCTTTTCTCTGGTCCATTACTGAATTTCACACTGGTAACTTATAGGAAGAATTACAGAATTACTAGGCTTCAGTGTTACCTGGTTTACTGTGGCGGCGCGTGCCCGAAGCGTGACTGCACTTGATGAATAGAAGCCGATAATTGACAGATGGAAGCTTCCAGACAGGCTGGTCCTTTTCACTGGTCCCAAGCGAATAAAATAACAATGATAGAGGTCAACCCTTCGCTTTTATAAGCCTTTTTATTCCTGGAGCCTATCACCATTCGCCATGTGGAGGATCATTTATTCTCCGCAACTACCACTTACTATCCACCGCGCATCTTTCTTCTCCGGATCCATTACCCACCGTTGATCTGATCCTTTGCAAACTTCTGGCCCTCGGATCGCGTGCCACGTATCCGTTTCCTTGGCGATAAACACCGTGCAAGTCTCTGTCCCGGAATCGCTCATGACCGTAGATGTAACGTACCTTCATCCTTCACCGTTGGATCAAATGGCATGTCCCACATTCCGCTGAGCCTTCTGACTTTAACCATCATGCAACTCTGAGTCCTGGACTCACCCTCATCCGTCGATCTGATACATCTTTACAGGTGGGTCGTTGGATCATGTGGCGCCCACCGAATTCCGCTGGGCTCCTTCGCTTTAACCGTCGAGCAAGTTTGATCAGCAGAATTGCTCCTAACCGTCGATGTGATATGCCTTTAATCGCGCACCACCGGATCATCATCCACGTACCCAATTCTGCTGGGCAATTCGGGGTTATCCGCCATGCAAGTTTGACCTCCGGAATCCGTAATAGCCGTCGATCCACTTCACTGTTGATCCTCGACCGTCCGATTAACCGACACATACCCATTCCACTGGACGCCTTGGGGCTTATCCGCCATGCAGGTTCCGGCTACGGAATCAATCACATCCATTGATGTGATGCGATTCTGTCCCCCACCATCGGATCGAGAGGATTATGCATGATTTCGCCTGCCTCCCTTTCTTTTAACCACCTCGCGCTTTCATATGGCGGACTTGATGTGAACCGTGGATCTGCTTAGGACCTCTTTAGAACCATTGATCTGTGCGGCTGGTCAATGGCTCGAATTTCTCCTATCTTCCTCGCATGTTTTGAAAGGCGGAGGGAGCATTGGCCACTGATTTTCTTCTTTTCTACCCTAGCATCCTAGGATCTTTGGCAACCTGATTGACATTTAGACCATCAACACACTCATATACTATATTCTTTGTCCAAAGTGCTCGAAAAACATTATTTTTTCTCCACCATGGTCTCATTCTCTTTGGTCAAATAAAGATGTTAACAGCTGGCTCCATCTGGGGATGATATCCTCCCTGCGAGGTATCAAAGAAATCATAGACCAGGTGCCTGCTTTTTGACTTTGCATAATAGTTTCCAAAAAACCCATTTTTCATTTTTTGTACATATATCATTTTTATGTATTTGTAGAGAAAGGGACGGTAGGCCTACAGAATTTTGGGGCTTTCACTGCAAGCTCCAAATATCTTCATTCTACCATTCTTATTGGCTTGTAAAAGAAAAATATGTACAGTCTATTATACAGGTTTTACCTTCCTCCCTTAGGATAGGTAATGCTTCAGATATCTCCCATTAACAGGGTTGCTCTCAAGAGGAACCCCTTTTGTATACTCCAGCAAAAATGCATTCTGCCCTCTGTATCCGGCAACAACATAAGGTCCGACCCACATAGGATCAAATTTTCCATGTTTTTCTTCATTAGGAGCATCCCACTTCAGAACCAGGTCATCGATCTGAAACTGTTCTTCTTTGACTCTTCTGTCAAAAGTACTTTTCATTTTTTCTTGATGTGACTGTACTCTATCGTAGGCCTTATGTCTTCGTTCTTCTAGCTCAATGATCTGATTTATCCTCCACTATATGTGGTTCAGTTCTTCTTGCTGATCTTGGAAATATCTCATAACTGGAACCCCTAATGACGCCGGAAAAATCACTTCAGCCCCATACACTAGTTGGAAAGGAGACATGCCAATTGCTCTCTTAGTGCTAATTCTGTCAGCCCATAGAGCGTATTTGAGCTTGGTGTGCCAGGATCTCTTGTTGTCCTCCAACAGATTTTTGATGATCCTTACCAGACTTTTGTTTGAAGATTCGGCCAACCCATTCCCTTGAGGATAATAGGCTGTTGAATGATTCAGAATTATGTGATACTTATGACAAAAATTTATCATTTTCCTGGACTTGAAAGAAACAGCATTGTCTGTTACTATTCTTTTTGGACACCCAAATCGAGCCAATATATTCTCTTCCAGAAAATCCATGATCACATTTTCAGTGGCCCTCCTGGTAGGGATTGCTTCTATCCATTTGGTAAAATAATTTGTAGCTGTCAGAATCCACCTGTCCTGACCTGATGAATTGGGGTTTATTTCTCCAATAAAATATAAACCCCATTGCTGGAAAGGTGCCTCTACTGTTATCGGGTTCATAGGGAGAGGTAATACTTTTCTTTTACCATAAAAAATTTGGCACTGATGACATTTGCTGGTTTCTTTATACAAATCTGAGAATAATGTAGGCCAATAATAACCAGCTCTCAAGATTTTGTTGGATGTCACCTTCCAGGAATGATGTCGTCCACAGTCTCCCCTGTGAAATTCTCTTGTAATTTGCTGGGCTTCATCCTCCAAGAGACAATTTAGCAGAACCCCTCCAGGGTCTTTCCAATAGAGGTATTTATTTATGATACAAAATTTGGCAGATTTCAACTTCACAGATCTAGCTCTTGATTTACTTAATCCATCTAGTGCTTGCAGATTGTGGAGGGCAAATACAATATCAGAATACCATGGAGAAGTTACAAAATCAACCATCACTTCTATATCCGCTTCCAACTGATCAGGCTGATGAGATAAAACATTTATTTGCAGAGATTCACAATTTGAGTTTGTCATCATCTTTTCCAACCCTTGTCCTTTGATCAGCTTCGTGGGCTTTATCTCTAGGTCATATTCCAATAAGGTAGCTATCCATTTCGCTCTCCTTCCCTCTGGATCTGGTTGAGTCAAAATTGCTTTCATAGTAGCGGTTGGGACATGTGCAATTACATGCGAATGCAGAACATACACTCTAAAATATTTTAATGCTTTAACTAAAGCATAGGCCTGCTTTTCCATGATGTCATATTTCAATTCTCCATCCCGAAGTATCTTACTGAAGAAAGCTATAGGTTGTTCCTGGTTTTCGTCATTCTTCTGTAATAATACTGCTGCTATAGTATGCTCTGAAGCATAGGAGAATATTGAAAATTCTTTGGCAAAATTTGGACTCACCAAAACAGGGGCTTCTGAAATTGCTTTCTTGATTCCCCAAAATTACTCCTTAGCTTCTGCACTCCACTTTATTTCATGACCCTTTTTCAACATATTAGTAATATTCATCAAAATCTCAGCAAAGCTGGGTATAAATCTCCTTAAGAAATTTACCTGTCCCAAAAATGATTGTA
>LPNX010061195.1:279585-323310 GCA_001517045.1 Pseudotsuga menziesii | reverse complement strand
AGGAAAATCTACCTTCTCTTTATTCCTTCTTTTAAACAATTTTTCTGGATTCTCAAAACTTTTCAAAATTTCGGTATCAGAGTTACCTCGTGTGTGTCTTCTGTAAGCCAGAATGTTGTTCTTGAATTCTAAAACAATTTCACAGTGGAGTCGCCAGGGCAAATACACAACCTTCTTTTCTTTTCGAAATTCCTGTTTGCCCATAGAAATCTCTCTCAATCTTTGTCGTTCTCCCGGGGCAGATATGCAATTTCGTCCCCGGCAACGGAGCCAGTTTGTTAGCACTCAGAATGTACCCAGGTTGTGAAAAGGTACACCCCGAGGTAACAGCAAAACCACTTTAGGAAGATATTGGTATTCTCTTCCAGAGAGGGATCTCTCAATACAGACTTTACAACTTTGCAAGACCAAATGGTAACAACATTTGAAGGTTTATTTGTTTGGTTGAAACAATCACATATCCATTGCGAAATGGAGTCATATACATGTAAAAGATCCCCAAAATTCATACACAAGATTTTTCAAAGGCAAGATAATCACATAATTGCATTCATTTCATTTATCAAGGTGAAATAGAAAAAGACGAGGGAACAGCCCATCAATACAGAGCGTCTAAGACGAATTCCATATCAACTTTAGTAGAAAAAATCATATAATACCTAAAATGATGAATAGAGCATAAGTATATGAATTCTAATCATCAAACACTATGTTCCAGATACGAAGGAAAAACAGAACGGAGTGTTACACCCGAAAAATTACAATCACACAAAGAAAGAAAGCACGGACTGCAACGTCAATGATACATGAATCTCTGAAAAAGGACCCTCATGCATTCATTTTGGTATTAAAAAATAAGACATATATGTTCTCCACAAATCACTTCATTCGATGGGTTCCAACCCCCATCTCATAAAAAGATACAAATATATAGATTAAACAATAAGTCTGCCTCCAGCGGATCAATAACAGAAGGGTCGGCATAAATTAGAGTTTGTAACTAAATTTCCTACACCACTCGGAATTTGTTACAACTCCATTGCTAACAGACCACTAAGTACAAATCAGCTAGATAACAAACTTTTCCCCATCAGCTCTGAATCTGTGCCCCAATAGCTCCATGTCTTTACCCCATCAGCTCCGAATCTTCACCCCAACAGCTCCACGTCTTTGCCCCATCAGCTCCACGTCTTTTGCCCAATCGGCTCCGCGTCTTTGCCCCATCAGCTCCACGTCTTTTTCCCAATCGGCTCCTCAGCATCTGACACCTGTTTCTAGGGGGAAAGAATATACTTTGTTTTCCCAAATCGCTCGACAACTCTCCACTGCTCTGAACTTGGGGTATCACTTTCCATCATCTCCCGAATAGCTACCTCGAGCTCCATATATGCTTCATAAGATTTCTTGGGCAATTTGGCTCTGATAACGGCGAACTTCTGCAGGACTTGGAAATATTTTGTTAACATGTCTATAATGGTTTGTCCTGACAGGCTCTTCTCCAAGCTATTAAATTTTGAGTGGTCCATGCGAGCCCAGACAAGCAGGTGCTGATAATGCTCGGGTGGGAGCATCCTACCTTCTTCGTCCCAGAAGGACGGCAATCCTTCTTCGAATAGCTCCTTGAACTCTTGTTTGAACTTTTTCACCTGCATCAGCAATTCTTCTGATTTGTCTTGGACAACCTTTATTAAATGGTGTTTTTGGATGATCTTCTTTGCCGACAGCACTATTGAAACTCTGTCCTTTATGCCCATGTCGTGTAGCTTTTGGTATGACAGTGAATTCAGAAAATTTAATGTATTCTGAGCAGTAGTGAGGGGTCTTCTTGCCATGTGTTCATTTACCAGATTCAGTCGTTGTTGGGCCAACTCTGTCACTGTACACAAATCATCAATAAAACCCAAGTAGTGCTGGAATTTGGTAATCTCTATGGTCAGGGTATCCCAAATAATATTTTTCGCCCCCTGAAGAGGGCCTTTCCCAATGCATTTTTCTTTCAATTCATCGATCTTTTTCTGTAATTGATGCTTCTCCTACAAGATCTGTCTTTTGTTTTCATTTACCTTAGTTAATTCGGCCTTCATCTTTTCATTCTCAGTTTCAACTCCTTAATTGCTTCCTCCTTCAGACTTATTTGGGACATAGATACCAACAGGTCATCTGCAGAAAAGTCAGCTAATGGCTTCTGGATATCTACAATAGATAAGTCATCGCCGGTAGGGGTCTGGCTCATTAGCTCCTCCATTATCTCCTTTTCTTCGGTCTGATCTTTCTTCAACACAGAGATTTGGGATAGCATCTCCTCCCTTTCGGCTTCCCACCTATTCTTTTCCTCTTGGAGCTCTCCAGATTTTCCCTTGTATTCCATGATCTCCTAATGGATTTTGTATTTCTCCTCTTGGAGGGCTAGCAATTCGGCTGATTGGACATGTTCTGAGCCTGGCATATTCAACTTCTTTTTCAAAACCTGGAGTGCATTATCTTTCTCTTCTAGCAACTTCTTGACAGCCTGGGTATTGTCTGAGCTAGCCATGTCTGCTTGCATTTTTCTAATTTGAATAACATTTTCCTTATTTCCACTTTCTCATGCTTTAACTGGACTTCCAATTTGTCTACCAACACCTGTAATTTTTTTATCCTCACCATGGCCTGCAATAAATCTGAGTAGAGGATGTCTCTTGTTTGTTTATGCAGCTGAATTTTGTCAGGGGTGCTGATTTTGTCCAACCTGACTTCTATCTTAGACATCTTTTTATCATTCACTATGGCCATCTTAAAAGTGTTTTTCTCAGCATCCCTAGCTGAAACTAGAGACGTTTTAGAACTGCACAAGTTTCTTACCCTCGGTAGCAGACTTCTCGTTTCCTCCAGGGACTGCTTTCTCTTTTCCATGTAGCTGCTCTTGAGCTCTTCTTTAGACTTAACCAAGGGACTGGAGTCTGGGCTATCTACATCACCTTCTGAACTTTTAAAAGAAACTTGGTTTATCTGTACTGTCTTCCTGGGGACTAGGGAAACTTTTTTGAACACACCCAAAACCTCATCATCTACGATCTCGCTACCCTCGAGCAGCTTAGCCTTCTTATGGGAAGCCTCGTCGTCTACTTCCATACTGTCAGCATCGGACAAACTCCTATTAACTGCACCACTAACACCTTTGGAGATTTGGATTGATGTACCAGGTGCAGGATGTGTTTCTTCATCGGAATTTGTCTCATCAGTAAACTGCAGTAAATTAGCCATCTCAGCTAACCCCTCAACAGCTTGATGCTAAAAGGGTTTATTCCTATTAGCTTGTTTTCTTAATGAAATTACTTAGTGGGGGTCGTAATTCACACTTGAATCTTTAATGAACTCCATATTTTCCAGCAAATTTTCTATAAAAACTAAGGAACCCTTGCTTTTAAAAATGAAGGTGCCAACCTTAATCTAAAATTTGATGTTCGAAGATTTCTTGAAGGCACAAAAATGTTCCTCTTCGGACAACAATCTCTGTCGCATGAATTCCAATGCAGATATTCTAGGGGTGAAAAAGGAAGGTAGCCTATAAGGCTGACCTGTGAAGCCATATATTCTCAACATGGTATGATCTCTGTACAAAAACCAATCTCCAACCCGCTCTTCTGGCAAAGACTGCATCAAGCTTCTCATTTCTTCAAGGACATGGGGCAATTCTTCATTGAACAACATTTTGTATATCTCAGACATGATCGAATTGGCAAATTCGATCATGCTGATTTGTTTAGGTAAATCAGAGGAGCATAGGGTACTCAGGAACTTCAACTCTGAGATATTAGAACACAGTATCATATTAAGCAAATCAGTCTGGAACCTGAAAAACCGGACCTTGGGGAACTCGCTTAGCTGAAGGTGAATTGACTCAGCCAGGTATTTGTCTAAACTAAAAACTGGGGTTGACTGGGACTCAGAAACGGAGGAATTCATTCTCAACAAAAACCCGAGAACGACCTCTCCCACATGACAATCCTCATCTAGACCTAGTACTTGACATACCAAAGAAACGGCCAATTGAACTTCACTCTTGAACATATGCACAGGGTAGGGTATGGATATACCATTTACGGACTGGCCATATTTTAACACGCTCAACAAGAACTTACAGTGGGTTTCGGCTTCGCACTTCTTATACAATTCAACTAGGACCTACTCATTTATAACTTCACGGCTGTCTGGGTAATTTTCCGGCAAACTAAGATCTTCTTGAATGACCGCAACATCGACTCTACATAATAATTTGGACACAGATCGACTGACAATAACTTTTTGAGACGGAGAATAATTTAAACCACACCACTCTGCGAACTCTGGGAAGTGGAGGGTCTGCTCGATGGCAAAATAGTACAGGAAATACCTGCACACATTCAGCACGTCGTTCCCCTGCGAGTGGTGATACCACAACTTTTCTTTACTGTCAGACACGCTCCCCACGGAGAGGAAGGGGTCGCAGACATTCCTATCTCTATCAACTAGGAACTCTTCCCTATCGTCTACAACTTGAACCGACACCTGAAACTCTTTTCTCCAGTCCATTACTGAATTTCACACTGGTAACTTGTAGGAAGAATTACAAAATTACTGGGCTTCAGTGTTACCTGGTTTACTGTGGCGGCGCGTGCCCGAAGTGTGACTGCACTTAATGAATAGAAGCCGAAAACTGACAGATGGAAGCTTCCAGACAGGCCGGTCCTTTTCACTGGTCCCGAGCGAATAAAATAACAATGATAGAGGTCAACCCTTCGCTTTTATAAGCCTTTTTATTCCCGGAGCCTATCACCATTCGCCACGTGGAGGATCATTTATTCTCTGCAACTACCACTTACTATCCACTGCGCATCTTTCTTCTCCGGATCCATTACCCACCGTTGATCTGATCCTTTGCAAACTTCTGGCCCTCGGATCGCGTGCCACGCATCCGTTTCCGTCGGGCGCCTTGGCGATAAACACTATGCAAGTCTCCGTCCCGAAATTGCTCATGACCGTAGATGTAACGTACCTTCATCCTTCATCGTTGGATCAAATGCCACATCCCACATTCCGCTGAGCCTTCCGACTTTAACCATCATGCAAATCTGTGTCCCGGACTCACCCTCATCC
Organism: Pseudotsuga menziesii; assembly: GCA_001517045.1. Lineage (NCBI taxonomy): Eukaryota > Viridiplantae > Streptophyta > Pinopsida > Pinales > Pinaceae > Pseudotsuga > Pseudotsuga menziesii. The sequence continues at coordinate 318,195 of LPNX010061195.1, read as the reverse complement.
GTCGATCTGATACATCTTTACAGGTGGGCCGTTGGATCATGTGGCGTCCACTGAATTCCACTGGGCTCCTTCGCTTTAACCATCGAGCAAGTTTGATCAGTGGAATTGCTCCTAACCATCGATGCGATATGCCTTTAATCGCGCACAGTCGGATCATCATCCACGTACCCAATTCCGCTGGGAAATTTGGGGTTATCCGCCGTGCAAGTTTGACCTCCGAAATCCGTAATAGCTGTCGATCCACTTCACTGCTGATCCTCGGCCGTTCGATTAACCGACACATACCCATTCCGCTGGACGCCTTGGGGCTTATCCGCCGTGCAGGTTCTGGTTGCGGAATCAATCACATCCATTGATGTGATGCGATTCCGTCCCCCATCGTCGGATCGAGAGGATTATGCATGATTTCACCTGCCTCCCTTTCTTTTAACCGCTTCGCGCTTTCATAAGGCGGACTTGATGTGAACCGTGGATCTGCTTAGGACCTCTTTAGAACCATTGATCTGTGCGGCTGGTCAATGGCTCGAATTTCTCCTATCTTCCTCGGATGTTTTGAAAGGTGGAGGGAGCATTGGCCACTGATTTTCTTCTTTTCTACCCTAGCATCCTAGGATCTTTGGCAACCTGATTGACATTTAGACCATCAACAAACTCATATACTATATCCTTTATCCAAAGTGCTCGAAAAACATTATTTTTTCTCCACCACGGTCTCATTCTCTTTGGTCAAATAAAGGTGTTAACAATGGGGAACCATGACCCCTTGGACATTTAAACTTAATCCTCAAACCTCTCGGATCCCATATCTTAATATGCAAACCACCATAAGCTTTACTTATGTAGATATGTATAGCCAATTGTTCTTCAAGACTGTCTATATTCCTCTTTCTTCCATACCTCCTCTTGGAACTTCTTTGCATAAGCTTCCACATCTCATTAATTTCATCATCCAACCTTTCTCTTTGATGAAACACCTGTATCTGGGTGTACTCCTCAATCATAAGAATATAATCATCCTTATTATCCTATGTTGCAACACACTCTTTCTCATAAGTGTTTAAAACCTCAAAAGGCTTCTCCCATTGCTGCAACACAAAAAGTTCTTTACCACTTCCTTCAATATCTTCAGCCCTATCATGAGCTACCATATTGTCTCTCAAGACAATTTATTCCTCTATATTTTTCTTTAGCTAATGAAAAGAAATTTTATTTCCATCAGGAAACTATGCTTCCTCATTCGTTATCCAAACTATCCATTTGCACAATACCTATAGCAAAGTCATCAAATAAATATTTAAAACATACACATTCCACCACATGTCCATGGTTTCACCTTCATCTTCATCCTCTCTAATATGTTCAACAATATTCAGCAATTGGCCTCCTCTTTCATTTGTGAAACATGAAGTTAAACACATATCATTAGTATTAAGAACATAAGGCTCTTCAGTCTCAACTGATTCCTTCACTTCCATCATTCCATGTTGACAAATTTATGCACAAAATATTTGAAATCTGCAATGGACTTCTCATCAACATCCTTATTTTCCCCTATATACTGATATGAACTCCTTTCCCTGTTCATGTGTTTATTAGCAAACTCTGTATCAGCATCCTCTTTCTCTTTAACAAGGTACACACCTTGCTCAGATTCACACATGATATGAACTTCCTCCTCATGCTCATCTTCTATGATATTTCCCTCTTCCTTCATCCAATCACTAAGCTTGTGTTTCAGATTCCTAGCACATAACCATTTTATATGAAATTACACTTTCCTCTTCAACTTCCATCCATAATATTGATATTTTGTATCTTATTCATGCAATAGTTTTGTCACTATACTACGCCTTTCCTTCATCTCAGTAATCTCTCTGCCAAATTTACTTTAGTTCACCCTCCTGATACCAATTGCATTGGAATCTTCCTTTACTCTCTTGTGGCTTCCTCTTCAACCCTTTAGATGATTATCAATAACCTTTCTCACTACCTCCATGAGTTTATCCATACTCATAATAAACTGCAATCAAGCCTCCCTTCTCACTGCCTTGTCAAGTTTCCTCCTACTTGACCTATTGACATTCTCTTGGTTCTCACATGGAACCTTTCGAGCATGCACTATGCTCTCTATAGGATTAACACTTAAATTCATTTCCTACAGCACTCTGCTGTGAGGGTTCCCTTACCACAATACCCCCTTAATTCCTTTGTTTAGAAATCAACAATCTTCCGTCAACCTGGAAAAAATAAAAATAAAAAACTTCTCTTCATTGTATCCAAATAGTTTGCACCTCTCTGATACCAAACTGATCCTAGGACCCTCTTGTATAAGTCTTTACATGGACTTATACTCAATTTAGTCGTCTCTAATTTTAGTAGAAGCTATAAATTAACCAACCCGGCCAATGGTCCCTTTAGTGCTCAACGAAAAGTGGAATTGAAACCTTCGATGAATTGGATTTCATAAGGATTTCTCTCCCATCTCTAGAAATTAAATCACCTTCTATTTAATTGGTGAAATGACTGACAACCATCAGACTGTGGACTCTAAATAGAACAAAGCATATGTAAAATAAATTTCACGCACATCGGAATTTCCTTTGTCCACGCTAATTTTCCCAGCAAAATAGCTGACCACGATTGATCTGATTCCATGACCAACCTCGTCCATTGATATTGATCGTCTTTGCAATGATTACTCCCCAATTTCATAGCCCAACTCCCTTTTTATCCTCCTTGCTATTTATTCGATGAAATTCCTTCTGACCGTAGATCTTTGGCACTTTCATATCTCCACCACACGATCGACAATCGTGAGGATAATTTAACTCAGATAGTGTTGGGTTATATAATATGTAACTCCAATCCATGAAATCAACTTTTAGCCGTGGAGTTTCTCCTACCACGATCTAAACCTTCCACATAGGTACGAACTTAGGCCTTTTTTACCATCGATCCTTGTAGTGATAAATCATTGATCCAAAAACCTATAACAAGGTGATTTTGAAGAATTCCATTCAATAAATCTCAATAATTGTAAACCTAATTCCTCCTTCAATTGATTAAAGAATCGATCAATCTATTCAGTATTCTGTCACTCTTGGAATCCCTGAATTTACACACAAGATTATCAACTATTAACAGAGATCTAATCAAACATTCATTCATATGCTTATGAAATCACACATGTAGATAGAGTTATAAGTTCATACAAAGATTATGCTAAAATATGCTTTTTCATTCACCCAATGAAACTGTACATATAAAATTGTCTCAAAACCTATGTTTTGATCTCCTTAGTCCTGATACATATTTGATTGGGCTTGCATAAGCCATATTTACTCTGTTCTTACTACTTCTATCTTTTATTCTACTACCTCCTATATTTCCTTATAGGCTTACATATTTATAGAAATACTTATCGAAATAATTCTCCTAAACAACTTATCGAGACCTTAAATATCTCAACCATTTCCTAAGTTGCTACTTTCAAAACCTAATTACAACAAGCTCCCAAATCTAACTCTATGATTCACTACCATAGGATAGGGCTTTGTTACATGACTCATCACCCATCTAGAATCATATTTTACATAGGTTTTCTTACAATGTGATATTTCAAAGACCATCAATTCAGAATTGAGGACCCCTTCTAGGTATGATCAAACATTGAGCTTGGAATTTGAATGGAGATTAGGATGCTCCTACATCAGTATCAATCCATGTTTAATTGTGATAATCACACCATTTCCTTGTATGATTTTGTTTTCTTCTATCCCACTTGTCTTTCTTAAATTTCTTCTTTTGATGGTCGGGCTTTGGTGGAGTCGGATGAGAAGGGTTATTGAACTTGTTGAAGTTGGCTGGTGAATTCTTGTATGATGCTTGACCTGTTGGATTGTTCATGAAACATGATTTTCCTTTTTGTTTGGCTTCAAACTTGCTGGTGTAATGGAATGAATCCGCAAGCATACCAACATTTAGAAGCTCCATCTCTTCCTGAATGTATGGGGATAAACCACTAATGTACTTCAGGACAAGCAATTTTTCTTCTTCTTGGATGCCAATTTTATCCATGAGTTGATAAAATGAGTTAGTATAGCTCTGCATAGACTGGTATTTCCACTTCCTTAGCTGTTTCCACTTCTTATACTGTTGTTCAAGATATTTGGGTGGCTAAAACTCCTTTCGGGCATACTCAACAAATTTTACCCATGTGTCTATGGGGTGGCCTTCTTTTCCATATTTTTCTATAAATTTTCCTACCAGCAATGTACATAGGTTTACATCTTTAAGGACACAATGTAGTAAGATTCTAGTTGTTGTACCCAATTGTCAATGGATTCTGCATCAATATTTCTTGCACGATTTGGCATGTCTAGATTCATTTGTACTTTGAAGGGGATGATTTTATCGTAGTGAGGTTGCATCAAGGTTTCCTCAGAGTTCAAAGTGAATCAAACGGGAATCTCACTGAACTAGGAAAACATTTCGATCTGCTGGTGAGCCAGTGCTTTTTCTATGAGTTTTTCTGTCTCGTTAGTTGCATGTCTATTGTTTGCTTCTTCGGCCATCTTTTCTGAACTTGAAGGAAGTGTATGCTTGTGTTGTTGAGTTTGCGAGCATGTTTGAACATGAATAAGTTAAATAAATTCAATGAAAGTACTTATATAACTTAGGATTAGATCAAGATCAAGCTTTGATACCAATGATCCAGGCCATGCCCAGATGCACAGTGGGGACAATAGTCAACTGAATGAGTCGAGTACTATAATGGCAGAAGCATATTAGAAGAAAAATTAAAGAAAGAAACACACTAGTTCGAAATAAAGTATCCACAGAGACAATATGGAAGAATTCGAATGTTGAGATGCTTTGGTAACTACTCATTACATTCAGTTACAAAAGAAGTTATAACAGTTCAAAAGTTGAACTGTCACATATGACTAGAAGAAAAAGACATTATGTCAATGTTCGATAGTTGTTGATGTCAACAATGCATGTGAAGATGATGTATGTCGAGTGTGAAACCTATCGAGGTCAGTTGTGTCAAGGTTCAAACTTGTTGAAGATGATGTGGAACTTGTCGAAGCAGTCAAAGTAATCGAAGCAATCGAAGTGCTATACTTTATCGAAGTTCAAAAACATTCCAACTACTATTTGGATCAGCCTTGTGGATGTTCCACATATACTTCATCTTCTAGATATCCATTCAAAAATTATGGCTTAACATCCATTTTATAAACATGCCATTTGTTTTGTATAGCAATGGCCAAAATAGTGCCTGCTGTATCCATGCATGCGACTAGTGCAAAGGTTCTATTGAAATCTCTATTGAGTTGCTGTGTGAACCCTATTGCATCCATTATTTCTTTGTGCTTATACACATTCCCATCAACATATTGCTTGTTCTTGTCAATCCATTTGACACTGATTACATCCTTATCTTTTTGTACATCAACCAGTTCGCATGTCTGGTTTCTCTCAATGCATTGTATTTCTTCATTCATGGCTTGTGCCCATAACTCATTTTTATCAATTTTCTCAAATGTTAGTGGATCATTAACTTGTGAAAATAATGCAAAGAGAGAGAATGATTTTGGTGTACCAACTTCATATATTTCAGGTAGACTTCTTGTCTTCACTGGATCTATTGATGTCGAATTCAACAAACTGTCTGATGGAGTATAGTGTCCTCTTGGTGTGCTTGATGGTGTAGCTTGAGATGTGACTTGTGTCAACATCCCTTGTGCTGAACCATGTCATGGTGTCATGGGATTAATCAGTGTTGTGACCGGTTGAATTGCATGTGGTGTTTGAACCACTTCCTCTTTCATTTCATCATGCTCGACATTCGACACAATATTGACATTATTCTCTATGGTTCCATCCCATGATTCATTCTTGATGAATTGAACGTCGCGAATGATAATTACTTTCCTTACAACAAGGTCATATATCTTGTATGCTTTTGTGTCTTCAGAGTAGCAAACAAAAATACATTTCTATCCCTTTTCGTCTAATTATTTCTCATCTCATCTCGCACATGAGAATATGCAACACAACCAAAAAATTTAAAATGAGAAACACTATGATTCATACATGTCCATGCTTCTTGAGGAACCTTATTCTTCATGCTCTTTGTCGGATGCTGGTTCATAATATATATAGCAATTGTGACTACTTCAACCCAATGCTCATTTGGAAAATGATTGGTTTCCAACATGTTGTGCGTCATCTCGATAATGATTATGTTTTTTCTCTCTGCAACATCGTTCTGTTGAGGTGTATACCACGCAGTGAATTACTTTTATATGCCATGGGTTTTGGAAAAATTTAGAAATTTATTTGAGACATATTCACCTCCTATGTTCTTCCTTAAGATTTTAATGCGATATCCACTATGGTTCTCCACGAGTGCTTTGAAATTCTAAAAACAACTAAATGCGTCATATTTATGTTTTAGAAAATATACCAATGTTTTTCTTGAGTAGTCATCAATAAAGTAAGAAAATAATTTCAACCCCCTATGGATAATGTCTGCATTGGGACACAAATATTAGAGTGCACAATATCAAGTGGTTTGCATGTTGTGTATGAATTTCCGACTAAAAAATTCTCTCTATGCTACTTACCAAAAATTTATCCTTCAAAAAATCAATCGGGTTTGTCAATCAATGGAAATCCTTTCACCATATTCTTCGTGTGCAGTAGCTTCAACCCACCAAAATTTAGATGTCCAAATCTGAAATGTCATAGCCAGGAATCATCCTAAAATTATGTTTGAAACGCTGCTTAAATTTCAGTGTTTCCATTTTCATTATTGTTGCAATGTGCGATTGCTTCTTTGATTTCTTCCTTGAACACAACACTTGTATTTTTTTTCCCTCTCATGCCTAGAACTATCCTCAATGGAAACAAGTGATTTCTTGTCATTAACACTTTTTCTATCAACTATTTGCTTCTATGTATGTCTTTAATCACGCAATGATTGTCCTCCATGTAGACTCTGTAACCTTTTTGTATCAATTTTCCAATACTCAACAAATTGTGTTTCATACCTTCGACATGATAAACATCAGCCATAAAATTTCGCTCCCCCTATTTGGTTAGAATACCAACAGTACCTTTTCCCTAAAACAATGACTTGCACTAATTTATCTAGATTAGAAAAAAAATTTAAATTACTAGTCATGTGATTGCTTCAGCCTGAATCTAAATACCGTATGTCGCAGGGAATTTCTTGGACAATGTTGCATTTGATTAAGGATGCACATGCCATTAACATTGCGCTTGACGAAGTGTTTTTGTTCGTTGACTGGTTCTATATTTTCCTTCCTTAATCATACTTCTTCTTCCTGCATTTGTTGAAATTACTCAAATAACTAAGACCAAGGGGGGGGTGAATCCGTTATTTCTAGATATTAAAACATTAAATCATTATTATTGATTACATATTTATAGTTATGATAATGCAACAAGTATAACAGAAGAGATGATGATTATCAATCACACACACATTATAGCGATAGAAAATATTCATTTTTATTTGAGCACCTACTGAAATGAGGCTGCAACCTCTATTTTACAAAATAGTTCTTATGGAGAGAACCAACCATCATGTTTTTTTAGAACCCACTAAAATAACATTCTCCAACTCCAACTGAGTGAAAGCATCAACCTTCACTTGTTATGGCTCCAACTTATACATAGAAGACAACATGTTTTTCCTAGCACCACCCTACCACCCTTGTTTCTCATATTTAAACATGTTTAGTACAATATGTAGAAAAACACATATAATAATACATACCAACTATGTTCTAATCTACTTATGGATTTGCTTATGCACCTTGGTTCCCCTCATTGTCTCTATTCTGGATATTCTTGAAAGAACTTAGAGTCCTTTGTCATTCTGCAATCTCCACTTCAACGACGATCCATGCACCAACTCTTTGTCTGCAAAGAGCGCGGCCATTCCTTCACCATGAACATCCTTTTATACATATCAATATTTAAACCCTTTACTTGTTCATATTCTTGATGGTCCATTTCCATAACTGATCAAACCATTCGATGCCTTATGACATATAAGAAGTCCAATCACCGAGAAATCATGATTTTTTGCAATGCATCTTCGCCATTTGGATTCTTATCCAATTTTTTTTTTTGCAACTCGGTTGTTCCAAAATTTTATTTCTTCAATAGATCAATGTTTCCGCACTTCTGGTTCCACGTGATTCTTCCGCACCATTGATTTCGTGCGGCCTTTCTTCTTATCATTGATACAAAGTAGAAATTTAAAAAACGCCTAGTTTCGCACATCCCTTTATGCAATTTCAATCTGCGTCATCGATTTCTTGTACAAAATTTCTCGATCATCGATCTTAGATCTAGTGCGGGATGCAGATCCTGGGTTTTCAAAATTTTTGTAAACAATTTCCATACTTCTCTACTTTCCGTCTTCTGCTTGCAAAACTCCTTCTACATCGTCGATTTCTTGTGCACTCTTTCTCGACCATCGATCTTAGATCTGGTGTGGGATGCAGATCTCAGGTTTTCAACATGTGTTTAAACAAATTCCATACTTTCTGCTTTCTGCACTCACCTTTTCCCCATGTGAAAATCGAAAATCAGAAACCTTACTTCCTTGAATTTTGAGCCTCAACTTCCCTCACTTCTGCAATTCTTCACTTCCACACTTCGGTCCTTCTACACTCTCACACTTCCACACTTTCGTAGTTCACTTTTTTGGCTTCCGTACTTCAACATCAAAAAACCAAGCTTCTAGCCTTAGTCGTTTCCTATTCTACCACTTTCCGCTTTCTGACTTCGAAAATCGAAAATATAACTTTTCTTATTCTCCAACTTTTATACTTCTTCCTTTCCTCTCTTGCAAGCCTCTTCCCGAACTGTCAATATATTTTAGGGTGGATCGCGATTGTCGATATATTGCTTGGTGGATCATGACCATCGATCTATATTTTGATGCGGAGAAGGACTTAACTCTGTGGATCTTCATCTCTTTGATGCACAAATTAAATACGACTGTGTATCTATTTGATGACGCACAAGCCATGGATTATTCTGAGTCCTCTTCTTATCTGGATGATATGCTTGGAACTATGTTTCCATTGATGAAAACCAAATCATACTCTGATCTGTTTCCACATGACTGCAAAGCCTCTAACAATATCCCCCTTTGGCATTGATGGAAATCTTCAACTTCTAGATGCATGCTATACTATTAATCATCAATATGTTTATCTTCTTTAACAAACAACTTCTCCCCCTTTAACATCAATGTCAAAGAGGACTCTATATCACAGCTCTCCCTATCAAAGTGAACAAGTTATTTGGAATAAGATATGATACCTAGGTTCTAGCGTATGTACTCTAACTATGTCTTTGGTAATGGTTTAGTGAATATATCAGCAGTTTGTTCTATAGAAGGAATAAAACTCAATTGAACTACTATGTTTGTAACCTGCTCCATTAAGAAGTGATACTTAGTAAGTATGTTCTTATTCTTGGAATGAAGGACTGTATTTTTGGACAAACTAAAGGAACTGGTATTGTCACAATGGAGAGGAATGGGATCATCATATTTTACCTCCAATTCTTCCAGTGTCTGAATCATCCATATTATTTGTGTACAGCAGGTTGCAACAGCAATGTATTAAGCTTCTATAGATTGAGCCTTGCTTCTTACTCAGCCATGCAACTAAATAATCACTTAAGAAGAATGCACCTCCACTTGTCTCTTTCTTTCACCCAAATAGTTTTCCCAATCAGCATTTGAATATGCAATTAACTGAAGATTCAAATTTCTAGCACACCAAAGACCATAAGTGAGTGTTCCCTTGAAATATTTAAATATCATCTTAACATGCACCAAATGAATTTTCTTAGGAGAGACTGGAATCTACCTACCATTCCAACAGCTTGCATTATATCAGGATGAGATGTTGTGATGTATAAGATACTTCCTATCATTGACCGATATGTTCTTTGATCAACATCAGGTGAGGGATCATCCTTTACAAGTTTACAGCTAACAACCATAGGTGTACTAACAGATGATGCATCTTCCATCTGAAATTTCTTCAACATGTTCTTCAAATAGTTCTCTTGGGAGAGAAATAAACCTTTAGAATGAATAATGTGAAGACCAAGAAAGATTGACAATTATCCTATCATTGACATATCAAACTCAAATTGCATGGAATTAGAAAACCATTACACAAAAGAATCATTAGTGCATCCAAATATAATGTCATCCACATACGTAAAAACAACTAATAGATTATCACTTTCATATTTGATATACAAGTTACTGTCAAAAGTAACTTTATTGAATCTTGTGTCATGTAGATATTTATCCAGTCTATAGTACCAAGCTCTTGGTGCTTGTTTCAATCCATATAGATCCTTCTCTAGTTTGTAGACATTGTCAGGATTGTCTATCAGTTAGGATCCTTTAGGTTGCTCTATATAAACTTCTTCTTCTAGATCTCTATTGATAAAAGATGACTTAACATCCATCTGATAAACTTTGAATTTCTTATGAGTGTTGTTGTAATCTATTAGATCACATAGGGTTACCAATAATACACATATAAACATATAATCATAATAGACACAAGAGATAGAATGGTAAGGTAGAATAAGAGTTGTATTAATAAGTCACGTGAGGTTCCATACATCATAAAACTGAACCAAGTTCTCATCTGGATTAATAGCCTAATATATATGATTACAAATGATTACAAGTAACTAACTGTTAGTTCATTCAACCGACACAAATTTATGCAGCCAACCTAATCTCCGATTAGTCGGCTACTTGACTAGTCAGCTCACTGACTAGCTCCTCCAACATCTCCCCCAGGAACAAAATATTTCTTCATCCTGAAGAAACACGGGAGGTACTCAACATTGCACTGTTTAAGGTAGTTACTTCTACTTTGGTTTGGCTTCATGGACTGTGTAGTTGGATGGTTGGTCGTTTATACACACATACTTCCACAATGGCTTCTGCAGTAATGGCCAGCTAGTGTTGAAACTCTGTCCAATTCTGTACCACTTTTTAGATATCGATAGTCAACGTTGTGATGCTTGACAGAGTTGACATTTTCTCCTAGATGGAAATATCTGTGATGATTTTCATGTCAAGCCCCATAAATTGAGTCTTTTCTTCTGCTGTATCCAGTAGTTTCTTCACCTATGAGTCGATTGTGTTCAATTTGTCAAGGCTTGGTAGTGCTTGTTGAACTCACTGATGTGCTTATTTTTCTAGTTTCTGTAATTTTGTTGTTTCCAATAAAATTTGACTTTGTATTGTATTCCTCATTGTTTTTTCAAGGCCTTGCCTCTTTTCTATTGCTTGGATTTGCTCATGAGTCTGTCGGGTTTGCTAAAATACTTGTCCATAGTAGGCGTGCCAATTACAGAGTACTTCTTCTGTAATGATGCATTCTTCTAAGTGGTCCTGCAGTACCTTATGAGCTTCAAAGAATGTTGTGTAATGTTGTCTCAGTAATCTGTATGTTTACTCTTTTTTATTTTATTTTGTAAGTTGTAGTTGTACTTGTAGGGTCGACACCACAATTTCAAATAGCTGATATGATTTCTCCAGTGGCTTGTCGGTGTCTACCTCTAATGGTCCTGGTATGACTGTTTGAATTAAATTTCTACAATTTGACAGAAATTTAATTTGCTCTTTCTTAATGCTGTCGAGTTGTTCTCGTCTGGTCTTTCTTCTTTTTGCTGCTTCTGTGGCAAGGGTCTCTAAGAGTTGACCCAACTATCCATCTCTTAATTTCTCTATGTCAACTGCAGTAGTCGATCCTAGTTGGTTGAGGTGGATCACTGTCGGTGTTTTTTCTTTGTGGTGGTCTTTTTTATTTTTATCTTTTGTATTCCTTTTGTGTCTATGTTGGTCAACTTGTTGTTCTTTCTATGGTTCTGCAAGTGGTTGATTTTCAGGCAGTTGATTTCCCCGCTGCTGATCTTCGTTGGGTGAAACTTCATTAGTTGGGGGGAATTTCTGGTTGAGCTTCTTGGGTAGAGCTTGGATCTTGGTGTGTATATGGTGGGTTTGAAACGGTTGGTGCAAGGTTTGGCAAATTTTCTGGATTCGGGGGTGGTGATGGACATGGTGAGTGGTCTAGTGTAAGTGGTGTTGTTAGGATGTGTTCAGTTGATGGGGGATATTTGAATTTTGGTGGTGAGTTAGCTGGGTCATCTGGGTCGATAGAGAGTATGTTGTCAATCTCTCGATTGATTGCTAAAGTCTCTTCCTAGTCATTCCCTTCTAAGTCTCCTACTGGTTCATTGGCTAGTAAAGAATGGGTAATACTTGATGGTGTAAATGATGAAGTGCGGCTTGTGACAATTTGAGAAGTTTTGTCAGGGTTCCTTAAGAATTTTGATCTGATATTTCCAACAGATCTTGGTTTCTGGGGTATTTGGCCGATTTGCTATGAGAGGGTTTGGTGTGCTAAGCTAGACTCGATTAATGTGCAGTTTGTGGTAATTTTCTGAGTAGAGATGAGTAATTTGGGGATTTTTTCAATAAATTCTTGGAAGTCACCATCGTGGTCGAATCGTTCTTTTAATGTCTCTAGCATAGAATTTTTAGAGATATCGATAGGACTAATGGTAAGTGGTTGTGGGATATCTTCATGTGTGATCTGGGTTGTGGATGGGAGTGGGGGGGTGGAAACTAAATCAATAATCTCTTCATTGACTAGAGGATTTGTAGTTTTTGCCTTTTTCAGTCTGCCTTGTTTCGCTCATGTGTCAATGAAACGCTTGAATTGTGTTTCAACTAATATTTTATTTGTTGCAACATGTTCTATGATGTTGAGAGCAGTAGCCAATAGTTCTTTTTCATCTTCTGACTCTGATAGGATAAGTTTTCTCTTCTCTTTCCCTTTTTCTTGACTGGATTTTTTCCTTGAGGTTGATATTTCCTTTGCTATTTTTCTTAAATTTTCTTTGGTCATAGCATACTATGGATGATCTGATTCAATATCTTCTTCTATTTTCTCTTCTCCTCCCTCCTGTTGATGATTCAGGATGATACTTTGTTCTGTCGATGAGACCGCCTGATGTTCAGTTGGTGCACATTCAATTTGGAGGGGTTGTGGAACACTTACCAGTTGGAGCTTGCTGGTATCCTCTATTGGTGTGTCCTTCAACATGAAGGAACTGATATATAGATGGAGTTCATAATCCTCCTCTTTTTCCTGGTTGGTCAAGGGTTCCCCAATAGGCTGATTTGTTGCTTTGGCCTTTGTTGGTATCGACAGCTTGGCATTGGATTGTCGAGATAGCTCTTGGAAGATCTCATTAATTGAAGGATAATAGTTGAGAGGTTTTGCTTTTGATTTTTCCCCCTGCATGTGCCAGACTGCAGTGTGGTCGAGCTCTAGTTGAATGTGTGTTGTTTTTGTATACTTTTTTGGATGTTCTGAGGCACCCTCCATCTAGTTGTCTAGATTTTTAGAGTCTAAAACCAATTTTCAAGCAATACTTTGCCATTTTCTAGTTCTTTCAGAGTTCCATTATGTGAAAATGGTTTGAAATGCCACATGTGATATTTGCATGGTTCTTGGAATTTCTTATCTCCAACTAGACATAAGTGGTACATGGCTATCCAAATTATCAGTGATGGGAACCTGATAATTCCAGCTGACTCCCGGCATTTTTCATAAATAGTCTTGAGCATGTCTACAACATATTGGGCCCAACAGTAAATTTTCCCTAAGTCTGCTATTGTGTCAATGGCATCCAACTTTTTTAGCTTCAAATCACTCACTCGGCCTATAGGGGTGAGTCATGGTGCTATGATTTTGAAAACTATTTGCGGTGTATGGGCTTGTATTTGACTGATCGTTAGCCCTTTTGAGTTCTTCCCTGATGATGTCCATACTAGTCGTTCTACTAATCTGTCCTTTATGCTGATAGGAACAAGTTCACCCTGGTTTGAAAGTCCGATAAGCTTGTATATGACCTTGCCGAAAATTTCCACTGGTTTTTCGAAGTAGAATTTGCCATTGTGGTACCGACTGATGATAAATTTTACAGTGGCTTCTTTTGTCCCACCAAAACTCACCATGAAAGGTGTATTCATGTAATTGATAATGGTAATGTGGCTTGTTTTCTCTGCTTCCTGTGTCATTTTCTTATCTACATAGGCCCATTCTTTTATTTCTGCCTGGATCTTTGCCCATGAAGTTTTCTGTACCTGTGTGTTTTTAATATTTCTTAATCTCCTTACGAGTGGGGTTTCAGTGGATTCTAGCTCTTTTGTTTTGGCAGCTGCGGCTCTTGTTTTCTTTGGGGCCATTTTGTCGATCTCTTGGTCGGCTTTCTTCACAGGGTTTCTGCTCTCAAATTTTTGAATACTTGGTTTCTCTATTTCTTCAAAACGTGGTAAGAAATAATTTTCTGACGTAGTGTTTATAGGTGGAGTGGATGGTGTTTTTTTTATGAATGTATTAATGGCGGAAATGATGGTTCAGGACAGTCGATTGATGTCGTGTTTAATGTGTTATGGTTTTGGCACTCCTTTTGACTATAAGCATGAAGGCGTGATTTGACCTTTGGAGTCCTCGATCACTGTTGATCATTAGGTTGGTCGATGATGGCATGTCGATGGTAGGAATTTCAGTCGTCGAAGTGCGGTCTACTCCGTCTTTCAAAATTTCCTGTGATTCTAGCTTATTAGTGATGGCTCTTTTTGTTTTTTGGGGTTTTTTTGTTTTTTAGATTTTTATGGGTTTTTCTGAATAGTTATGGTTGTTGTTTTTTTAAATTACTTAGTTTTGGTACCATTTTAGTTGAGCACCATTAACAAATTTCCTAAATAATATGCCTTGTAACTTTCTTAGTCGAACTAATCCGTTGGCATGAATTTCTTAGACAATGTAAAGTCCCATCCATTATGTGTGTAGCTTTTTACGTTTTCCTTTCACTCGACTATTATATAGCAGAGCAATATCTCCGACCGACAAAGTTTCTGTTTTAATGTTTTGATCATGCCAAGCCTGCTGCTATTGTTTTTTAATTTCGTGATGTTTTATAGTGAGTAATCGATGTTCTTCTAGCTTTCCTAGTTGCACCAGTGGATTCTTCCTTCCTTCTTCGACATCGATGTGTAGGATATCTTCTATCACAGGTTTTTGTTGTCGAAAATGTAGGGGAACGACTACTTCTTGGTCATAGACTAGTCAAAACAGTGTTTGGTTTGCCAATCGTTTGTATGTTGTCCTATAATCCCATAGCACTGCAGGGATTTTCTCATCCCAATAGTCCTTGTCGATATTGCATATTTTTGTTAGACCCTTTGTTAGTGTTTTTTTAAATTCCTATATTACTCCATTCGACTAAGGATGATAAGCTATACTTCATCAGTGGTCAATTTTGAACTGGTCTGTCCATGCAATGATGGTTTTTTTAATGAAGTGTGACCCTTGGTCACTAATTAAGGTTATTAGGCATCAAAATCTAGTAATTATGTTTCCATAGATGAACTTAGCAGCTACTTCACTGGAACAGGTTTCAACAGGTTCTACCTTTCCCCATTTGGTTACATATTGTACTGTCGTTATTATATACCTCACACCTGTTCTTTTTGTTGGTATTGGGAATGGTCCTATGAAGTCGATGGCCCAAATTTCAAATTTCAGACTTCGGTTTATTGATATTAAGGAATTTTCTATACTAGGCAGAGTTCAACCCAATCATTGGAATCAGTTGCATTGGCTAACAAAATTCTTGCATTCCTTGTATAGGGTCGGCCACCATAGTCCTAACTATTGGATTTTCTTGGCAATTTTATCTACTTGGAAATGTCCTCTTCCCAGTCCATAGTGAGCTTCATGCATACTATTTTCTCTTTTGTGTTCTAATACACATCACCAGAGGATTTCGTTCAAGCCCATTTTATATAAAAATCCATTTATGAGGTTGTATGGTGTAGCTTCCATGGCTAAGATTTGTTTCTTTTTCATGCTCATGCCCTCTGGTGCTTGACCATTCTCTAGAAATTGTGCTATTTCCTATAATTCTGTCAGGACAATTTCTATTCAAAATAAGTGTGCATCCTATAGGTCATCTTCAACTCCCGTCGTCTCCTCCCCCGTGTCGATCCTCGACAAGTGGTCGGGTCCGACATTTAGTTTTCCTGGTCTAACGATGATTTTGAATTCAAATTCCTGGAATACTAATAACCATCGAAAAATTCGCCCATAATGCAAAGGTTTTTTTATGAGGTATTTCAATGCCTGGTGGTCAGTATAGAAGATAAAAGGGTTGGCTAATATGTAATGTCAGTAATTTTGTAGCACAATGGCCATACCTAATGCTTCCCTCTTTGTTTTTGAATAGTTTCATTCTACTTTGTTTAGTTTTCTGTTGTTGTATACTATTGGATAGTCCATTCCATCGTCCCTTGGTTGTGTTAGAATCGTACGTATTGCTAGGACTGATGCATCGATATACACATGGAATTTGATCGACCAATTTGGTAATATGAGGATAGGTTCCTCGACTAGTTTCCTTGTTAATGTATTGAATGATATATTGCATTCCTCTATCCAGTCAAACTCTTGATCTTCTCTTAATAGTTCTTCCAATGGATAGGTCATATCTGAATAGTATTTGATAAATTTTTTGTAGTATCTAGTATGTCCCAACAGTACCCTGACCTATTTTGGATTCACTGGTGGTTTCAAGTCGAGGATAATCTTTATTTTTTCAAAGTCGACCTTTATTCCTTCTTTGCATACAATGTGCCCTAGTAGTATTCCTATAGGAGTTAGGAAGATGCATTTCCTTATGTTGAGAGATAACTGGATTTGGCGGCATCTTTCCAGCATGATCCTTAGCCATTTGAAATGATATTTCAAAATGGAATAGATCATCTAATCGTCAAAATATACTGCCATTGTTTTGTAGATGCATTCTTGAGATTTTTTGACAACAATTCTCGAAAATACTGCAGGTGCATTTTTAGACCAAAAGGCATAAATTTGTAGGAGAATGAGCCGAATTCACATACTAATGTGGTCTTTTTTTTATCCTCCTTGGCTATTGGTACTTGGTTATACCCTGAGAATCCATCTGTAAACAAGTAGCATTCATGTCCTGCAACTTCATTTAAGATTTTGTCTGCATATGGTGTTGGGAATGGGCCTGTTAGAGTGACTTTGTTTAGTTCTCTGAAATCGACAAAAATCCTCAGTTTTGTTAGGTCATATTTCTTTGGTTGGATGACCATCGGGCTTGCCCATTCTGACTGATCAATAGGGTAGATAATTCCTGCTGTGAGCATATTATTGATATCTTTCTTAACTATCGCTTTGTATTTATGAGCTAATTTGTATGGCCTTTTCTTTATGGGTTAGTCATTGGGTTTGATGTCGATCTTCATTTCGCCCATTTCATGGACTAGCCCTTTTATATATTTATAGTCATGAGTAAAGACATCCTAGAATTATTTCAATAGTTTTATTATTTTAGTTGTTTGCTCTTCACTCTAGTAATCGCCAATTATTTCCAGTTTTGCTCATTCATCATTTGATATGTCAAACTCTTTAGTTTTAACTTTGGCATCCATTCATTCTAGTGCCTTGGCTTCGTTGATCAATCGAATCCCTTCTTTGAACTCTGAGAATGTAACAAGGAAGTATTTCATCATCATTCGGTCGGTGTCTTATTTGTCAGTTGTGTCGACTTTAAGTACTATTTGAATTAGTTTTGTTGTTTCTGAGTGATATTATTTCCATCGAAAGCTTTTTCCTTCCGTATTTTCATTTTCCATTTGTAGTCTTCTCGACTGTGGTATTATGTTGGTTTGAATGTTATTGCATGATATTTATGATCGATGATGGTTTGGTATCAGACTGTTGTTTCTAGTCAGTTCTATGAATGCTTTTATTTGATTTTCTATTTGGACTAGATTTTTGTTTTGCGGTATAAAACTGAAGTCCTTGATGAATTTATCTCTAAGTTCGTTCCATTGGAATGATTTTCCTTGTGCTTCTTCCATTTTGTACCATTTATTTGGTAAGTTGGTTAGCGTCGAGGGAAATAAGTGTGGCCATGTATGTTTTTCTTTATAACCAAGTCTTGTACATTCTCTTTCGCATGTTCTTATGTGTTCGTCTGGCTCTTTCCCTTGGATGAAGATAGGCATATTCACATGTTTAGTTAGCTTCCTTCCTCTGAATATTTCTATGAAGTATGTTGAAGTGTTTTTCCAAGTCTGCAATCTCAACTGATGGGTGTCCCACCATCAAGCATCTTGTCTTGTAAAGGTTTCTACTAGGATTTATAGTCATCCATGTTCACCTAGGTTCTTAGAGACTTGTTCTATATAAAAAATCGGGGACTCTCTTTCTTTATACCTTAGGTTTTGTCTGATACTTGTATTTGTTGGGGTTAAGGTAGGGTATTCCCTAGTTTTCCTTTCGAATATGTTTGGGATGATGGAGACTGAGAAGAATTAATGTGTTGGTTTCTTATATATAGCTTGAATGGTCCAACAACCCCTTTCTTGAGTTTCGTAGTTTTTGACTTCCCAATCATATAATTCTGTGTCAGAATTATATCATACTGCGTATTGGCTTCCTAAGTGAATTTCACCATAGATATTGGGTTTAGTGTGGTCTTCGTTATTTTGAATTTGATATAATTGTCTAATGTCAACTTCTTCATCGATGCGTTTAGTTCACCTTCGGAAGGATGAATAGGGATGATAACATTCTGTCCTTCCCTTTTAATTTTATCCTTTATTTGTCTAAAGATATTGATGCTTTCATTTTTCTTCCCCATGGTCAACCTACCAAGGCTGGGAAGGAGTTGGATCCTTCTTTAGGGTCGATGATTTCAAAGTCGAATTTGGTTGATATGCTTTTTATTGTCATGTCGACATTTCTCCAAACCCCAATGGGTTCGATCAGCCCCTGGCCGGCTAACTTGAGGTATATGCCTCACTCATATAGTCGAGGTCTACCAAACTATTCCCATATATATCGAGTCATAATATTTACTTGTGAACCGAAGTCGAGTACAACTTGTTGAACATGGTATCCTGTGATTTCTAGATTGACAGGTGGGTCGGCATCGCTCTTGTCTTTTTGGTTCAGAATGCATATATTTTTGGTTTGATTTTATTTATTATTACTGTGCTTCATATTATACAACAATTCAATGAATTGATACACCGATTTATCGTTCTGTACTAAACGTATTAATTCTTTAATAGTGTTTTGTCAACTGTCATTAACTTCTTCCTGCATAGAAAATTATTTAAACATGTCTGATGCATCGTTATATAGTTGTTTTTGTTTTGTTGGGTTAGGATCATCATTATTTTCTTTGATTTTACTTATGCGTGGATTATCATTTCCAGTTTTTGTCCCTTGTCGGGTTACTATGTGCAGGTTCTTTGTATTCATTACATCATGTTTTTGAACACATAACAAGACATTAAAATTTTTATTTTTATTAATCGTGTCAAGCATGTTGGGACAATCCTCTAGTGAGTGACCTCCCACACCACAGCTAGTACAAAACTTCATATCAGTTCTATCCTTGTATGGATAGTCAGCATAGTGATGTCCTTCTTTATAACATGTAAAGCACTGGATGGGTTGTCGTGGTCGATTGTCGAGATTTCCAGAAAATCGTCGTTGACCTCCATATCCTCCATGATGGTTGTCAAACCAACACTCATATCGATGACCTTCACATATTTGATTATTTGATTCATTTTGTTCATTGTTCCATGTGACTGCATTTGTTTGGTAGACTGCTTGATAGTTTTTTCAATTCTTCAAGTTTAAGTGGCAGTCGGCAGTTGCGTGACTTTTTACCTCGCTGATTGCGCACCATGATGCTTTGTCATTTTTCATGTTATACTGGAAATATTTTGTTGTATGTTCTCCATGTTCTTCATAAATTTCGTAGAATAATTTCACTTGAACAAAATGAACGTCCTGTCGACTTATGTCTTGTCGAAAGTTAGCTTTACTGTATCCGACCGTGGAGCATTTTGTGCACTAGATATCCTGATTCTTGAGGTTCAGTTCTTTCAAATATTTTTGCATGATTTCTAGCTGTTCTTCTAGCCTACTATTGACAAGATATGCTGGGAAATATTCATCCATCTCTACTTGCAGAGCTTTAGTAAGTGCATCTTCGTATGTCTTGAACATCTCCAAGCTTATGTGTCGCCAGATTTTCTGTGATAAAACTATAAGAAACCACTGAATTAACAATTTTTCGTCAATTACATAGTCTAGTTGGCTGAGGAGGTCTTTCCATCACTTATCATATTCCCGGACAGACTCTGCTGGTTTCTGAGATGTTGTTTTCACCTTTTTGGCTGCCATATGTTTTGCGTCTAGTGTTTTAAAGAAAGATAAGAATTGTTCCTTAATGTCTGCTTTGGATGCTTGGGGAGTTCTCTTGATATAATTCATATACCAAGTCAGTGCTCTTTTTCGTAAAGTACCAGCGAACTATGCCATTTGTCGTTCTTTGATCATAACTTGATTTACCTCCCATATTGATTCATAGACGAATCATTGTCGTCTAGGGTCTGTCACCCTCATAAAGAGGGATATGTGTTGATACGTGACCCATGTTAGTGTCTTTGTCTCCTCCAGGAGGTGGTGGTGGTGGGGGTGGTAGTGGGATACTCTGCGTATCTCTTTCTTCACAGCTGCTATCGACAGAACCTTCATTCTTGTCAGTCATTTTGTTTGTCATTTCTTCTCCAAGAAGCAGTTGATTCGGTTCGACTTCTTCTGTTGATTTCCAGCTGCACTGATGTGTTTACATGTCCGACTGTTATGTTTCTTGTAAAGCTGTGTTTGGTAGGGGGGGTGCTCCTTCATGTGTCGGGTAGAGAAAGTGAATACTTTGTTTGGAAGGGTATTCCTGAAGTGTTACCCAATTTAATTCCTTTGGTTGACGGATTACTAAATGATTATCCTCATTTACTTTTTCATCTAGTCGGCTCCATATACCGAACTCACCAGCTCTTAGTCGCAGGTTCTCTTTGGCAATGGCCTGAATTCGGGTACTCAGATTCGTCAGAGACAGAGGTCTTACCTCTTTGGGAATTTCTATTTGGAGAGATTCTTGTTGCTCTATCCACAAGTATTCTTCCATGGGTGATGCTTCCTCATCCACGCCTTCTTTATGTCAGTCATGACTCGACTCTGGTGGATTTATTTCTTGTTCTGTCACCTCAGTGTTCATTCTTCCTTGTAGCACTATAGACTGCTCTCTTCTTTCTTCCCTTCTTTTTTGTATCTTCTACAAGTTTGACATACCTGTATGTGTCACTGTCTGTTAGATTTCCTTCTTAGGTTGAATTTTTCATTGTTGGTGATGGTATTTTCTTTAGTCGACTAACATCCTTTTTACTATACCCAAACACATGACCATCTACCCCCCCACAGCCTACCCGACACTTTAGAAAGCTTCCATAGTTCTATTTATTTGCTTAGGAATTACTCCCACTCCCTTTCGGCAATACTTTTTTACCACTTCTTTTGTTTCTCCGCCCATTTGGAATTTGGTGGTGGTTCATGTAGTGATGGATGAGGCTCTACATTATGGCCCACTCCCTTCTCGATTAGAAATTTGAACAAAAGGGTCAGTAAGGAGCAAAGGAACTACTCAGTGAGGTATCTATAAAACCTTTTCTCAATGCTTTCAACCGAAACTCTTTCCTCCATAGCTTGTTCTTCGCAGAATTCATCTGTGATGTTTTCAAACCACTACAACAAGTTTGTTCATCTGCCTTGAATCAATTTATCCAGTAACTCTTGGTCTTTAGTTGCTTTCGGTATTTTCATCTAGAAGTTTTTTCAAAATATGAAGTACCAACTCTAAAAACTTCTCATGTGTTTCAGTGAAGAATTTCTCCTTCACCTGAGCAATGGTCAATATGTTTCCCCTTGTGTAGTTCTGCAAATAATTTGGTATCTTATGCTCCCACCAATTCTTAATCTATTGTTTTGATATCATCTGCTCATGTTCATTACATCCATATATGTAGTACCAACAACGAAACCAATGTTGTAATCTATCAGATCACATAGGGTTACCAATAATACACATATAATCATAACAGACACAAGAGATAGAATGGTAAGGTAGAATAACAGTTGTATTAATAAGTCACATGAGGGTCCATACATCATAAAACTGAACCAAGTTCTCATCTAGCTCAACAAAATAATATATATGATTACAAATAGTTACAAGTAACTACCTATCGGTTCAATCAACTGACATGAATTTATGTGGCCGACCTAATCTCCGATTATTCGGCTACTCGACTAGTCAGCTCACCGACTAGCTCCTCCAACAAGTGCCATAAGAAAGAAATATTTTGATAGGTTCCAATATTTCTACTGGTGTAAAAGATTCATCAAAATATTGTCTCTCAACTTTGGGAACACCCCTTATAAACCAATCAAACTTTATTCCTCACAATTTGTCCTTGTTCTTTCATCTTGTTCTTAAACACCCACTTTGAGCCTATTGCATTTTTATCTGTAGGTTTAGGAACCAACTCCTGAGGATTATTTTTCTCAATTTGATCAAGCTCTTCATTCATGGCTTTAACCCAATATTCATCCTTATTGGCCTCTTCAAAATTCTTAGGTTCCATCATAGACAGTAAAGCAATTTGAGATTGTTTTGAAGCTTTGATCAATTTTCTTCTTGTCTACACTCCTTTATTCTTGTCACCAATTATTTGAATTTCAGGATGATTCTTCTAAATGATTCTGGAAGGTGCTTTTGTTTTTGTTTGTTCTGTTGAATCTATTTGAGTGTTTGTAATTTCATCATCCGACTCTGAATCTTCTTTTTCTGATTCTTGGACAAGTTCTTCCTTAAATTCAACCGTATCTTCTGTATTTGATTCAACACTTCTTATTTGAATATCTTTTACAAGGATTCCTTCATTGATTTTAATTTCAATACAATCAACCAATTTATGTAGCCTCTTTTTATAATAAGTGTACCCTTTACTGTTTGCATCATATCCTAAGAAGATACCTTCATCAGCCTTGTCATCATATTTCCCAAGATGTTCATCATTATTTCTAATATAACATTTACTTCCAAAGACTTTAAAGTGTTTGATAAAAGCATGTCTTCCAAACCATACTTCACAAGGAGTGTTATAAGTGTTCAGCCTTAGGTGATCTTTGTTAAGAATATGAACAACTGTGTGAATTGCCTCTACCTAGTATTTTCAAGAAATATTCCATTCATTCATCATTGATCTTTCCATCTTTTTTTCTGACCTATTCTATCTATCAACTACTCTATTCTGCTGTGGGGTCCTTGGAATAGTGTATTCTCTTTTAATTTCATGTTCATCACAAAACTCTTTGAAGTCCCATGAACAGAAATCTCCTCTTTTATCAGATCTTACTGCCTTCAGTCTTTTCCCTATTTGATTCTCAGTCAGAGCCTTAAAAAATTTCAACTTTTCAAGTGCTTCATATTTTTCTTTCAAAAAATCAACCTATGTAAGTCTAGAATAATCATCAATGACCAACATAAAATATATTTCTACTCTTGTTCCTTCCTTTCTTGATGGTCCACACAAATCCATATGTACTAATTGAAGTGCTTTGTCTGTTGATGTGAAGTTCTTGGACTTAAACTGTATGTGAGTTAATTTTCCCATTTGACAAGGTTTACAGACAAAGCCATATGGCTTTGATATCTTTGGAGGATCTTTTACTAACCCCATTGTTCACAAGTTTAAACTTTAATTATATGATCAAAGTTTAAATGTCCAAGTCTCCTATGCCAAAGCCAACTTTCAACATACTTTCTTAGATGACATTCTTATTTTCCTTCTTTCAAGACATAGACATTGTTTTTAGTTCTTATACCTTTTGAAACCAACTGTCTTAAGGGTACAAACTTTATCTTGCAATCTTTAGAATTCAAAACAACTTCACATCCTTTGTTAAAAACCTGACTGACAATAAGAAGATTATGTTTTAGTCCATCTACAAACAATACATATTGGGTTTTACCTTTTACATTAATCAACTTGACAATTCCTTTTCCTTTGATTTTTCTGCGAGCATCATTTCCAAAAGTTACATTTCCTGATTTATTTTCACTTAGAAATAGAAGCTTACTTTTATCACAATTCATGTGCTTGGAACATCCATTGTCAATATACTAGGGGCCTTTTTTCTTTTGAATTGAAAGGACTAGGACACATTTATTATTTTCTTTCTTCTTCTTCCAAACATTGTCCAACTTTCAGTAGATTAATTGATTCTTGGGTCTGTTTTGTAATCCTTCAGATGACAGTTTGAAGCCTTGTGTCCAAATTTGCAAAAAACATAACATTCTAGGTCATTGTACAGTAGATCAAAAGAATTGTTATTTCTATCATGAGTTATTCTCTTAGTTTTGAATTGATTTGTATGTTGTTCTCGTTTTCTTGATGAATGTCTTGTTCTATGTTGCATCAATTGATTGTTCTTTGATTGCATATTTCTAAAATTAAATGCACAGTTTCGATCTTTGTGACCAAAATTAGAGAAACAGTAACAGTAACCATGGAAAAAAATTTGGTACTTGAATCTTGGAGGTCTTCCCTTTTGTTGACTATGTTTCTGAGCAATCCTTGGTTGATAATTCTGATATGAAATTT
Source organism: Pseudotsuga menziesii (assembly GCA_001517045.1). Taxonomy (NCBI): domain Eukaryota; kingdom Viridiplantae; phylum Streptophyta; class Pinopsida; order Pinales; family Pinaceae; genus Pseudotsuga; species Pseudotsuga menziesii. The sequence continues at coordinate 293,471 of LPNX010061195.1, read as the reverse complement.
TTATTCTAATACTTGCTTCATTTCCTTTTGTTTGCATAATATCTTTGCATTCTGACTTATTGCTGCATAAAACTTCTTCATATCTAAGACCTGATTTTAACCATGGGGACCTTTTCTTTCTAAGAATGTTGTTCAATTCCTCTGAGGCTTTGATACTTGACAGATTCTGGTGGTACAAAGCTTGAAATTTCTCCAAGTCATTCCTAGCTGCCACTACTTCTGCTCCCAAATATTCCCTTATGTTTTTTCCTTGTGTCAATTGTTATTTAAGAATATCTTATATTTTCTTTTCCTCTTCTAGTTTCAATTTTAACAATGAAATATCTTCACTTGGCTCTTTTCATTCTTTTTCATAATGCACCAATAACTATTTTGTTTCCTTTTCTTTCATTTGAGTATGTCAATCTCCTCCAAGGCACTAATTAGTTCACCTTCCATATCAACCATGGCTTATTCCTCATTCATGTCACTTTCTGAATATTCATTTTCATTATTGTCTATGGCCTTAAGCATAAATTTATTAACTTCATCTTTACCAGATCAACATTGTTTGCACACATGCTTTTCTTTTTGTATTTAGCTTCTTTATTGTATTTATTGAATGTATAATTTTTATCATCATTAGAAGTATGCCTCTTGTGCTTGTGGGGACATTTAGATGCAAAATGACCTATTTTACCACATTTAAAGGGCATCTTTCCTTTCTATTTACATGAACCTTTCTTCAGCATCCTTAAAACTTTTGCCTCAGCCACATCCATTTTAGAATCAGTGTTCTTATATTCTTTAAAGGAAGCTTCTCTAGTGGTGGATTTGTCTATCCCAATCCTCATTTCATAGGCTATCAGAATACCTAGGAGTTGGTCAATAGGAAGAGTTTTGAGACCACTCAATTCTTCTATTACTGAGACTTTGGGATTAAATATTTCATTCATAGATCTTAAAATATTCTGAACTAAGAAAGCTTCATCAAATTTTTCTCCAAGACCCTTCATGGCATTCGTAGTCTCTTCTATTCTTAAGAAATATTTATTGACTTTCTCATCCTCATTCATCTTTAGCTGTTCAAATGTTAGTCTCTATGTCTATAGTTTGGCATCCATTACTTTTTCATTTCCTTCATAACTATTTACAAGCTTATCCCACATCTCTTTCACATTACTTTAACAAAATCAACCTTTGCAAGACCACTCAGAATAGCGTTCATTGCCTTAGCATTAAAACTAAATTACAGCTTGTTATCTATGAAGGCTAGCACAACTGGCTTTACATAGCTAGTCTCTACTACATCCCAAACATCAGCTCCCAATGACATTATATAGGTTCTCATTCTAACCATCCAAAAGGAAAAAATTGTTCCATCAAACAAAGGAACCTTATTGGAAGAAGTCCCTTCATAACTTGTTATGTTTAATCTTACAGATTACCTTTAGACAAAAGGAACCCAGTCTGATACCAATTGTTGAAATTACTCAAATAACTGAAAGAGGGGGGGGGGCATGAATCAGTTATTTCTAAAGCTTAAACCATTAAACAATTATTACTGATTATAGATTTATAGTTATGATAATGCAGCAAGTATAACAGAAGAGTTGATGATTATCAGTCACACACACATAATAGAGACAAAAAAATATTCATTTTTATTTGAGCACCTATCCAAATGAGGTTGAAACCTCTGGTTTACAAAATCCTTCTTATGGATACCACCAAACTTCATGTTTTTCTAGCACCCACTAAAATAACATTCTTCGGCTACAATCGAGTGAAAGAATCAACTTCCACTTGTAGAGGCTCCAACTTGTACAACGAAGAAAACATGTTTTTCCTAGCACCACCCTACCACCCTTGTTTCTCATATTTAAATGTGTTCAATACAATATGTAGAAAAATAGATATAACAATGCATACCAACTATGTTCGGATCTACTTCTAGATTTGTTTATGCACCTTGGTTCCATTCATTGTCTCTGTTCTAGATATTCTTAAAAGAACTTAGAGTCCTCTGTCATTTTGCAATTTGCACTTCGACGATGATCCATGAACTAGCTCTCTGTCTACAGAGATCGCACCTATTCCTTCACCACGAAAATCATTTTATACCTATCAATCCTTAAACCCTTTACCTATTCATATTCCTGACGGTCCATTTCCATAACTGATCCAACCGTTCGATGCCTTATGACAGACCAAAATTCCAATCGTTGAGTAATCATGATTTTTTGCAATGCATGTTCACCGTTTGGCTTCTTCCAAAATTGTCATTTTCTGCAACTCAGTTCTTCCACAATTTTCTTTCTTCAACAAATCAGTGTTTCCGCACTTCTAGTTCCACGAGATTCTTTTGCATCGTCAATTTCATACGACATTTCTTCTGATCGTTGATATGAAGTAGAAATTTAACAAACACCTATTTCCACACATCCTTTTCTACAAGTTCAATCCACGTCATCGATTTCTTGTACAACATTTCTCGATCGTGAATTTTATATCTAATGCGGGATACGGATCCCGGGTTTTCAACATTTTGTTAAACAACTTCCATACTTTTCCTGCTTTCTATCGATCTTACATTTGGTGCAAGATGCAAATCTCAGGCTTTCAAAATTTGTTTAAACAAATTCCATACTTTCCGCTTTCTGTACACCCGCTTTTGTTGTAGGCTTTTTGCACTCACCTTTTCTGCATGCAAAAATCGAAAACTGAAAACCTTACTACCTCGACTTTCAAACTTCAACTTCTCACAGTTACGTAGTTCTGCACTTCCACACTTTTGTCCATTCACACTATTGCACTTCCACACTTCTGCACTTCACTTTTCGAGCTTCCGGACTTCAAAATCAGAAAATCCAACTTCCAGTATTAGTCCTTTCCTGTTCTCCCACTTTCCACTTTCCAACTTTGGAAATCAGAAATCTAACTTTTCTTATTCTTGAACTTTTGGATTTCCACCTTTCCTCTTCTGCAAGCCTCTTCCCAAACCGTCGATCTATTTTGATGAGTGCATCGCGACTGTCGATCTGTATTGTTATGCAGATCATGACCTAAATCTGCCGATCAACGTCTCTTTGCCGCAGAAATCAAATACAATCATGGATCTATTTGATGACGCACAAGCCATGGATTCTTTTGAGTTCTCTAGTTGTATGGATCATATGCTGGGAACTATGTTGCTATCAATGACAAAAAAATAATACTCTGATCTATTTCCACATGACCACAAAACCTCCAACAAAACAACCAAGTCAACTTTTGGTCGAACGATGAGTCTTCCATTATCCTTGAATTATCTTAAAAATAATGCTTAGAAATAACTACATGCTTCCTGTTGAAATCTACAAGCCCCTTGTAGCTTAGAATTCATATCTGGATGTTAGATGTTATGCTTGGCCATAGGCCCTAATTGGTTTTTGAGGCTGTAATTTGTTTTTGAGAAAGTTACTTTATTGAAACATGAAAAAGTGTCCCACCATCGAGCATCTTGTCTTATAAAGGTTTCTACTAGGATTTATAGTCGTCCATGTTCACCTAGGTTCTTAGAGACTTGTTCTATATGAAAAATAGGGGACTCTCTTTGTTTATACCTTGGGTTTTGTCTGATACTTGTATTTGTTGGGGTTAAGGTAGGGTATTCCCTAGTTTTCCTTTCAAATATTTTTGGGATGATGGAGACTGAGAAGCATTAATGTGTTGGTTTCTTCTATATAGCTTGAATGATCCAACAAACCCTTTCTTGAGTTTCATATTTTTTGACTTCCCAATCATATAATTCTGTGTCTGAATTATATCCTACTGAGTATTGGCTTCCTAAGTGAATTTCACCATAGATATTGGGTTCAGTGTGGTCTTTGTTATTTTGAATTTGATATAATTGTCTAATGTCAACTTCTTCATCGATGCATTCAATTCACCTTGGGAAGGATGGATAGGGATGATAACATTCTGTCCTTCCCTTTTAATTTTATCCTTTCTTTGTCTAAAGATATTTATGCTTTCATTTTTCTTCCCCATGGTCGACCTACCAAGGCTGGGAAGGAGTTGGATCCTTCTTTAGGGTCGATGATTTCAAAGTCGAATTTGGTTGATATGCTTTTTATTGTCATGTCGACATTTCTCCAAACCCCAATGGGTTCGATCAGCCCCTGGTTGGCTAACTTGAGGTATATGCCTCACTCATATAGTCAAGGTCTATCTAACTATTCCCATATATATCGAGTCATAATATTTACTTGTGAACTGAAGTCGAGTACAACTTGTTGAACATGGTATCCTTTGATTTCTAGATTGACAAGTGGGTCGGCATCGCTCTTGTCTTTTTGGTTCAGAATGCATATATTTTTGGTTTGATTTTCTTTATTATTACTGTGCTTCATATTATACAACAAGTCAATGAATTGAGACACCGATTTATCGTTCTGTACTAAATGTATTAATTCTTTAATTGTGTTTTGTCGACTGTCATCAACTTCTTCCTGCCTAGAAAATTATTTAAACATGTCTGATGCGTCGTTATATAGTTGTTTTTGTTTTGTCGGGTTAGGATCATCATTATTTTCTTTGATTTTACTTATGTGTGGATTATCATTTCCAGTTTTTGTCCCTTGTCGGGTTACTATGTGCAGGTTCTTTGTATTCATTACATCATGATTTGAACACACGACAAGAAATTAACATTTTTATTCTTATTAATCGTGTCAAGCATGGTGGGACAATCCTCTAGTGAGTGACCTCCCACGCCACAACTAGTACAAAAATTCAGATCAGTTATATCCTTTTATGGACAGTCAGCATAGTGATGTACTTCTTTATAACATGTAAAGCACTGGATGGGTTGTCGTGGTCGATTGTCGCGATTTCCAGAAAATTGTCCTTGACCTCCATATCCTCCATGACGGTTGTCAAACCGACACTCATATCGATGACCTTCACATCTTTGATTATTTGATTCATTTTGTTCATTGTTCCATGTGACTGCATTTGTTTGGTAGACTGCTTGATAGTTTTTTCAATTCTTCGAGTTTAAGTGGCAGTAGGCAGTTGCGTGACTTTTTACCTCGCTGATTGCGCACCATGATGCTTTGTCATTTTTCATGTTATACTGGCAATATTTTGTTGTATGTTCTCCATGTTCTTGACAAATGTCATAGAAGCATTTCACTTGAAGAAAATGAATGTCCTGTCGACTTATGTCTTGTTGAAAGTTAGCTTTACTGTATCCGACCGTGGAGCATTTTGTGCACTAGATATCCTGATTCTTGAGGTTCATTTCTTTCAAATATTTTTGCATGATTTCTAGCTATTCTTCTAGCCTACTATCGACAAGATATGCTGGGAAATATTCATCCATCTCTACTTGCAGAGCTTTAGTAAGTACATCTTCGTATGTCTTGAACGTCTCCAAGCTTATGTGTCGCCGTATTTTCTGTGATAGACCTGTAAGAAACCACTGAATTAATAATGTTTCGTCAATTACATAGTCTAGTTGGCTGAGGAGGTATTTCCATCACTTATCATATTCCCGGACAGACTCTGCTGGTTTCTGAGATGTTGTTTTCATGTTTTTGGCTGCCATATGTTTTGCGTCTGGTGTTTTAAAGAAAGATAAGAATTGTTCCTTAATGTCTGCTTTGGATGCTTGGGGAGTTCTCTTGATATAAGTCATATACCAAGTCAATGCTCTTTTTCGTAAAGCACCAGTGAACTGTGCCATTTGTCGTTCTTTGACCGTAACTTGATTTACCTCCCATATTGATTCATAGACGAATCGTTGTCATCAAGGGTCTGACACCCTCATAAAGAGGGACATGTGTTGATACGTGACCCATGTCAGTGTCTTTGTCTCCTCCGAGAGGTGGTGGTGGTGGGGGTGGTAGTGGGATACTCTGTGTATCTCTTTCTTCACAACTGCTATCAACAGAACCTTCATTCATGTCAGTCATTTTGTTTGTCATTTCTTCTCCAAGAAGCAGTTGATTCAGTTTGACTTCTTCTGTTGATGTCCAGCTACACTGATGTGTTTACATGTCCAACTGTTATGTTTCTTGTAAAGCTGTGTTTGGTAGGGGGGGTGCTCCTTCATGTGTCGGGTAGAGAAAGTGAATACTTTGGTTGGAAGGGTATGCCTAAAGTGTTACTCAATTTAATTCCTCTGGTTGACGGATTACTAAATGATTATCCTCATTTACTTTGTCATCTAGTCGGCTCCATATACCAAACTCACTAGCTCTTAGTGGCAGGTCCTCTTTGGCAATGGCCTAAATTCGGGTACTCAGATTTGTCGGAGACAGAGGTCTTACCTCCTGGGAATTTCTATTTGGAGAGATTCTTGCTGCTCTATCCACAAGTCTTCTTCCATGGGTGATGCTTCCTCACCCACGCCTTCTTCATGTCAGTCATGACTCGACTCTAGTGGATTTCTTTCTTGTTCTGTCACCTCAGTGGTCATTCTTATTTGTAGCACTATAGGTTTCTCTCTTCTTTCTTCCCTTCTTTTCTGCATCTTCTCTCTTTCTAACTTCTGCAAGTTCGACATACCTTTATGTGTCACTATGTGTTCGATTTCCTTCTTAGGTCTACTTTTCATTGCTAGTGATGGCATTTTCTTTAGTCCACTAACATCCTTTTTACTCTACCTAAACACATGACCAGCTACACCCCCATAGCCTACCCGACACTTTATAAATCTTGCATAGTTCTATTTATTTGCTTAGGAAGTACTCCCACTCCCTTTCGACAATAATTTTTTACCACTTCTTCTGTTTCTCTGCCCATTTGGAATTTGGTGGTGGTTCACGTAGTGATGGATGAGGCTCTACATTATGGCCCACTCCCTTCTTGATTAGGAATTTGAACAAAAGGGTCAGTAAGGAGCGAAGGAACTACTCAGTGAGGTATCTATAAAACCTTTTCTCAATGCTTTCGACCGAAACTCTTTCCTCCATAGCTTGTTCTTCACAGAATTCGTCTATGATCTTTTCAAACCACTCCGACAGGTTTGTTCATCTGCCTTGAATCAATTTATCCAGTAACTCTTGGTATTTAGTTGCTTTCGACTTTTTCATCTAGAAGTTTTTTCAAAATATGGAGTACCAACTCTAAAAACTTCTCATGTGTTTCAGTGAAGAATTTCCCCTTCACCTGAGCAATGGTCAATATGTTTCCCCTTGTGTAGTTCTGCAAATAATTTGGTATCTTACGCTCCCACCAATTCTTAATCTCTTGTTCTGATATCATCTGCTCATGTTCATTACATCCATATATGTAGTACCGACAACGAAACCAATGTTGTAATCTCTCTGATCACATAGGGTTACCAATAGTACACATATAATCATAACAGACACAAGAGATAGAATGGTAAGGTAGAATAAAAGTTGTATTAATAAGTCACATGTGGGTCCATACATCATAAAACTGAACCAAGTTCTCATCTAGCTCAACAAACTAATATATATGATTACAAATAGTTACAAGTAACTACCTATCGGTTCAATCAACTGACCTGAATTTATGTGGCTGACCTAATCTCCGATTATTCAGCTACTCAACTAGTTGGCTCACCGACTAGCTCCTCCAACAAGTGCCATAAGAAATAAATATTCTGATAGGTTCCAATATTTCTACTGGTGTAAAATTTTCATCAAAATATTGTCTCTCAACTTTGGGAACACCCCTTACAAACCAATCGAACTTTATTCCTCACAATTTGTCCTTGTTCTTTCATCTTGTTCTTAAACACCCACTTTGAGCCTATTACATTTTTATCTGTAGGTTTAGGAACCAACTCCTGAGGGTTATTTTTCTCAATCTAATCAAGCTCTTCATTCATGGCTTTAACCCAATATTCATCCTTATTGGCCTCTTCAAAATTCTTAGGTTCCATCATAGATAGGAAAGCAATTTGAGATTGTTTTGAAGCTTTGATCAATTTTCTTCTTCTCTACACTCCTTTATTCTTGTCACCAATTATCTGAATTTCAGGATGATTCTTCTGAATGATTCTGGAAGGTGCTTTTGTTTTTGTCTGTTGTCTTGAATCTGTTTGAGTGTTTGTACTTTCATCATCCGACTCTGAATCTTCTTTTTCTGATTCTCGAACATGTTCTTCCTTAAATTCAACCGTATCTTTTGTATTTGGTTCAACACTTCTTATTTGAATATCTTTTACAGGGATTCCTTCATTGATTTTAATTTCAATACAATCAACCAATTTATGTAGCCTCTTTTTATAACAAGTGTACCTTTACTGTTTGCAGCATATCCTAAGAAGATACCTTCATCAGCCTTGTCATCATATTTCCCAAGATGTTCATCATTATTTTTAATATAACATTTACTTCCAAAGACTTTAAAGTGTTTGATAAAAGCATGTCTTCCAAACCATAGTTCACAAGGAGTCTTATAAGTGTTCATCCTTAGGTGATCTTTGTTAAGAATATGAACAACTGTGTGAATTGCCTCTACCTGGTATTTTCAAGAAATATTCCATTCATTCATCATTGATCTTTCCATCTTTTGTTCTGACCTATTCTATCTCTCAACTACTCCATTCTTCTGTGGGGTCCTTGGAATAGTGTATTCTCTTTTAATTCCATGTTCATCACAAAACTCTTTGAAGTCCCGTGAACAGAAATCTCCTCTTTTATCAGATATTATTGCCTTCAGTCTTTTCCCTATTTGATTCTCGGTCAGAGCCTTACAAAATTTCAACTTTTCAAGTGCTTCATATTTTTCTTTCAGAAAAGCAACCCATGTAAGTCTAGAATAATCATCAATGACCAACATAACATATATTTCTACTCTTGTTCCTTCCTTTCTTGATGGTCCACACAAATCCATATGTACTAACTGAAGTGCTTTGTCTGTTGATGTGAAGTTCTTGGACTTAAACTATGTGTGAGTTAATTTTCCCATTTGACAAGGTTTACAGACAAAGCCATATGGCTTTGATATCTTTGGAGGATCTTATACTTCCCCTATTGTTCATAAGTTTAAACTTTAATTATATGATCAAAGTTTAAATGTCCAAGTCTCCTATGCCAAAGCCAACTTTCAACATACTTTCTTAGATGGCATTCTTATTTTCCTTTTTTCAAGACATAGACATTGTTTTTAGTTCTTATAACTTTTGAAACCAACTGTCTTAAGGGTACAAACTTTATCTTGCAATCTTTAGAATTGAAAACAACTTCACATCCTTTGTTAAAAACCTGACTGACAGTAAGAATCTTATGTTTTAGTCCATCTACAAACAATACATATTGGGCTTTACCTTTTACATTACTCAACTTGACAATTCCTTTTCCTTTGATTTTCCCGCGAGAATCATTTCCAAAAGTTACATTTCCTGATTTATTTTCACTTAGAAATAGAAGCTTACTTTTATCACCATTCATGTGCTTGGAACATCCATTGTCAATATACCAGGGGCATTTTTTCTTTTGAACTGAAAGGACTAGGACACATTTATTATTTTATTTCTTCTTCTTCCAAACGTTGTCCGAATTTCAGTAGAGTAATTGATTCTTGGGTTTTTTTTGTAATCCTTCAGATGACACTTTGAAGCCTTGTGTCCAAATTTGTGAAAAACATAACATTCTAGGTCATTGTACAATAGATCAAAAGAATTGTTATTTCTATCATGAGTTATTCTCTTAGTTTTGAACTGAGTTGTATGTTGTTCTCATTTTCTTGTTGAATGTCTTCTTCTATGTTGCATCAATTGATTGTTCTTTGATTGCATATTTCTAAAATTAAATGCACAGTTTCGATCTTTGTGACCAAAATTATAGAAACAGTTACAGTAACCATGGAAAAAAATTTGGTACTTGAATCTTGGAGGTCTTCCCTTTTGTTGACTATGTTTCTGAGCAATTCTTGGTTGATAATTATGATATGAAATTTTTATTCTAATACTTGCTTCTTTTCCTTTTGTTTGCATAATATGTTTGCATTCTGACTTATTGCTACATAAACCTTCTTCATATCTAAGACCTGATTTTAACCATGGGGACCTTTTCTTTCTAAGAATGTTGTTCAATTCCTCTGAGGCTTTGATACTTGACATATTTTGGTGGTACAAAGCTTAAAATTTCTCCAAGTCATTCCTAGCTGCCACTACTTCTGCTCCCAAATATTCATTAGAGGAAATTTCAACTCAAAATGGGCCTTTTAACTTTTATTCAAATTCCATGTCATCATGTGTTATCCACTGAAATTGCTTTAAATTTGAAATACCGTATAGGCCTTAAACACTTTTTTAATATAAACTTGGGGATAGGTATCATAAACAAAACTACTTTTTTGTTTGTATTTTTGACATATCTCCCTGTGTTTTTACTCAAATTTCGATCGAGAGAGCTCGTTGGATGCGGAATTAAATTATGCATCCAATGAGTACCCACTCGAAATACTTTTGACGGACTCCGCTACCCCCAAAACAAGAAATACCAGAAAAAAATGAAATGATGATGTCATCATTCCATTTTTTCAGGTATTTCTTGTTTTTGGGGTAGTGGGGTCTGTCAAAAGTATTCCGAGTGGGTACTCGTTGGATGCAGAATTTAATTCCGTATCCAACGAGCTCTCCCAATCGAAATTTGAGTAAAAACACAGGGAGATATGTCAAAAATACAAAAAAAAGTAGTTTTTTTCTTTTCTTCCTCCAAAATTAATAAATATTATTTTATTATTTTAACTATTATTTTACTAGTTCATTTTAGGAGGCCCATTTTGAGTTGAAATTTCCTCTAATGCACATATGTTTTTTCCTTATGTCAATTGTTGTTTAAGAATATCTTATATTTTATTTTCCTCTTCTAGTTTCAATTTTAACAAGGAAATATCTTCACTTGGCTCTTTTCATTATTTTTCATAATGCACCAATAACTATTTTGTTTCCTTTTCTTTCATCTGAGTATGTCTATCTCCTCCAAGGCACTAATTATTTCACCTTCCATATCAACCATGGCTTATTCCTCATTCATGTCACTTTTTGAATATTCATTTTCATTATTGTCTATGGCCTTAAGCATACAGTTATTAACTTCATCTTTACCAGATCAACATTCTTTGCACACATGCTTTTCTTTTTGTAATTATCTTCTTTATTGTATTTATTGAATGTATAATTTTTATCATCATTAGAAGTATGCCTCTTGTGCTTGTGGGGACATTTAGATGCAAAATGACCTATTTTACCACATTTAAAGGGCATCTTTCCTTTCTATTTACATGAACCTTTCTTCAGCCTCCTTAAAACTTTTACCTCGGCCACATCCATTTTAGAATCAGTGTTCTTATCTTCTTTAAAGGAAGCTTCTCTAGTGGTGGATTTGTCTTTCCCAATCCTCATTTCATAGGCTATCAGAATACCTAGGAGTTGGTCAATAGGAAGAGTTTTGAGACCACTCAATTCTTCTATTACTGAGACTTTGGGATTAAATATTTCATTCATAGATCTTAAAATCTTCTGAACTAAGAAAGCTTCATCAAATGTTTCTCCAAGACCCTTCATGGCATTCATAGTCTCTTCTATTCTTAATAAATATTTATTGACTTTCTGATCCTCATTCATCTTTAGCTGTTCAAATGTTAGTCTCTATGTCTATAGTTTGGCATCCTTTACTTTTTAATTTCCTTCATAACTATTTACAAGCTTATCCCTTATATCTTTCACATTACTTTAACCAAATCAACCTCTGCAAGACCGCTCAGAATAACGTTCATTGCCTTTGCATTAAAACTAAATTCCGGCTTGTTATCTCTGAAAGCTAGCGTAACTGGATTTACATAGCTAGTCTCTACTACATCCCAAACATCAGCTCCCAAGGACATTATATAGGTTCTCATTCTAACCATCCAGAAGGAAAAAATTGTTCCATCAAACAAAGGAACCTTATTGGAAGAAGTCCCTTCATAACTTGTCATGTTTAATCTTACAGATTACCTTTAGACAAAAGGAACCCAGTCTGATACCAATTGTTGAAATTACTCAAATAACTGAGAGGGGGGGGGGGGGGAATTAGTTATTTCTAAATCTTAAACCATTAAACCACTATTACTGATTATAGATTTATAGTTATGAGAATGCAGCACGTATAACAGAAGAGTTGATGATCATCGATCACACACACATAATAGAGACAAAAAAATATTCATTTTTATTTGAGCAACTTCCCGAATGAGATTGAAACCTCTAGTTTACAAAGTCCTTCTTATGGAGACCACCAACCCTCATGTTTTTCTAGCACCCACTAAAATAACATTCTTTGGCTACAACTGAGTGAAAGAATCAACTTCCACTTGTACAGGCTCCAACTTGTACAACGAAGAAAACATGTTTTTCCTAGCACCACCCTACCACCCTTGTTTCTCATATGTAAACATGTTCAATACAATATGTAGAAAAATAGATATAACAATGCATACCAACTATGTTCTGATCTACTTCTAAATTTGTTTATGCACCTAGGTTCCGCTCATTGTCGCTGTTCTAGATATTCTTGAAAGAAGTCAGAGTCCTCTGTCATTCTACAATATGCACTTCGACAACAATCCATGCACCAATTCTCTGTCTGCAGAGAGCGCACCTATTCCTTCACCATGAAAATCCTTTTATACCTATCATCCTTAAACCCTTTACCCATTCATAGTCCTGATGGTCCATTTCCATAACTGATCCAACCGTTCGATGCCTTATGATAGACCAGAAGTCCAATCATTTCTTTTGATCATTGATCTGAAGTAGAACTCTAACAAACACCTACTTCCGCATATCCTTTTCTACAAGTTCAATCTGCATCGTCGATTTCTTGTACAACATTTTTCGATCGTTGATGTTATATCTAATGTGGGATGCGAATCTCAGGTTTTCAACATTTTGTTAAACAACTTCCATACTTTTCTTGCTTTTTGTCGATCTTAAATTTGGTGTGGGATGCGGATCTCGGGCTTTCAAAATTTGTTTAAACAAATTCCATGCTTTCCTCTTTTTGTACACCCGCTTCTGTTGTAGGCTTTCCGCACTCACCTTTTCTGCATGCGAAAATTGAAAATCAAAAAACTTACCACCCCGACTTTCAAACTTCAACTTCCCACAGTTACGTAGTTCTGCACTTCCACACTTTCGTCCTTTCACACTGTTGCACTTCCGCACTTCAACACTTCACTTTTTCGGCTTCCGGACTTCAAAATCAGAAAACACAACTTCCAATCTTAGTCCTTTCCTATTCTCCCGTTTTCCGCTTTTCGACTTTCGAAATCAGAAATTTAACTTTTCTTATTCTCGAACTTTTGGACTTCCACCTTTCCGCTTCTGCAAGCCTCTTCCCAAACCGTCGATCTATTGCGATGAGTGGATCATGACCGTCGATCTGTATTCTTATGCAGATCATGACCTAACTCTGCCGATCGACGTCTCTTTTCCGCATAAATCAAATACAATCGTGGATCTATTTGATGACGCACAAGCCATGGATTCTTTTGATTTATCTGGTTGTCTAGATCATATGATGGGAACTATGTTTCCATCAATGACAAAAAAATCATACTCTAATCTATTTCCACATGACCGCAAAACCTCCAACAAAACAACCAAGTCAACTTTTGGTCGAACGATGAGTCTTCCATTATCCTCGAAATATCTTAAAAATAATGCTTAGAAATAACTACATGCTTCCTATTGAAATCTACAAGCCCCTTGTAGGTTAGAATTCATATCTCGATGTTAGATGTTATGCTTGGCCATAGGCCCTAATTGGTTTTTGAGGCTGTAATTTGTTTTTGAGAAAGTTACTTTATTGAAACATGAAAAAATGAATGAATAAATAAACGATTTTAATATTTATCAACGACACAATAAAAATTATAATTATAATTACTCAACT
>LPNX010061195.1:265367-276796 GCA_001517045.1 Pseudotsuga menziesii | reverse complement strand
GTTCTCTCTGTCTTTGTGGTCGCATTAGATGTACTTGTTCCATTATTTGGAAATAACCCAAAAATTGAACCTCAAAAGTTCAGATTATGATGATAGTGACTTTTCACTACTTTCGAAAATTGATTTGGTGTTTATCAAAATCACAGAGAGGTGTAAACTTTTTTTCAAGTATTGCACTCAATCAACTTTGATGTGTGCAATATATAGTCATTGATTTGATTAAAACCAAAAGACACGTCTTTTTATTTAAGGTTAACATATAATATTTGTATTATTATTTTTTAATATTATTTATGGCCTACATGTAATATTTTTTATTATTTTTTATTTTGTTAGGAATGAATATTACAGCATCTCTCCATACATGGTTTTAAAACCATATGCAAGGCTTCCCTAAAACCATGGGTTGTTTAGGAGGCCTTGCACATGGTCTAAAAACCATTTGCAAGGCCCACCTAAACCATGTACAATAAAACCATTGGTTGTTTAGTAGGCCTTGCACATGGTTTTTTAAAACCATGTGCAAGGCCCTCCTAAACCATGTACAATAAAACCATGGGTTGTTTAGAAGGCCTTGCACATGGTTTTAAAACCATGTGCAAGGCCAACATCTTTTTGGAAGAGAATTCAATTTTTTATTTTTTATTATTTTGTTTGGTAGAAACATTACAACATCTCTCCCATGTTCTGTTTTTTTGTCATTCACATTTTTTTGCAGATAATTAAATTTTTACTTTTTTATTGTTTTGTTAGTAAAAAACATCACAACATCTACCCAAAAATTTTACTTTTTTGTCATTGTGTTAATAAAAAACTTTGCAAGATCTCCCTCATATTATGTTGATTTTTTGTAGACATTTATTTTAAACACAAGTTAAAATAATATTATCCATTTTTTTACTAAATAGTATGATACATTTATTCTTTTAATTTGGTGGGAGCTACACTTTTCAAGCCGACATTAAATGGGAGCAGCTAAAAGGAATTCGGCTTTAATTAGGCTTTATGCCATATGTATATTTTAATGTACAGTTATTATAAAGAAAATGAACGAATTTATATAAAATATATAAATGATAACAAACGAATTTATATAAATATATATAAATGATAACAAACGACTTTTGTATAAAACTATACTAATGATAACGAATGAATCACATAAAAATAATGACCTTTTGAAATTTGAATTTTTTTAATGTTTGAAGCAGCATAGATTTTGATATTATCTTTCCCTGCATCAAAATTGGTTTCGGATAATCATATACTTGTCTATAAATTTTCAAAAAATTGAGTTTGCCCAATCATAATTTGTTGTGCTTGATATTGGTTATGGCATCTACTATTCACCGCAAATGCGATAAAGCAAATTAAGAAAAGGGTTGAGTTTGCTCAAACATGATTCGGTGTGCTTGAGATTTGTTATAACATTGATTATTCACCACAAATAAGATAAAGCAAAGAAGTAAACTGATGAACCGACGATTTGCACCGATCGGACGACCGACCGTGCGTGATCGGTCACATCCGACATGGCCAGTCGTTCGATCGGTGCAAATCGTTGGGCAAATAGGTCTCGGCTAAAGGAAATTAAGAAAAAGGGGTTGTTGGTAAATTTTGTAATCATGGAATGGATAGATAAAAAACCATATTGAAGTTGGCAATTCTTCAATTAGTACGCTATTTCCATGAAAATTTTAACTTGTGTCAAGCTCGTTGTAGTAAACTATTGATTAATACTGGTAATCTTCTCAATATCTACATACAACTCTCCTCCACCAATCACATTTTCTAAGATAAAGCAAAGGCCCTTTATTGAACTTGTATTTCTTCAAATTGTTGATCAAATTAGTTGTTCATGTTTTGGTGCCCTATGTTCTTGAATATTAGTATGTCATCTATAAACATTATTACAAATGAATCAATAAATAAGAATAGCGCATCATTTATCATCTAATGAAATTTGTATTTTTATTACATAATCTAAAATGAATTACTAATCATGTATACAAACATTATATAATATAGAACTTTTTTTTCCACATGCCTTAGTCTTTAATACTTACTTAATTGTAACCCAACTTGAGGTCGAATTTTTTGAATAACTTGATCTCTTGTAATTGGTCCAATAAGTCATCAACCCTTGCCAAAGGATATCTATACTTAGGTGATAATTATGTTGATGTCTTGATATTCAATATAGAATATCCATCTCACATCCTTGTTTCTCACTATGATTGATACAACATCATACCAACTTGTACCATGGTTACATATACCTATGACAATTTTATTTGTCTTGTACTTATGTCATATGGTCCAAACCTTGGTTATATTAGTCTAGGAAGGTATGTGGGGGGTTTTGCACTCATTAATGCAACCGAGTGCCCTATTTTTGGTCAACTAAGAGCATGATCACTTTTATTAATGTCATTTAAGTCCTTGGGGTGCTCCTACTCCTTAAAAAATGGAAATGGTTTGACCATAAGTTCCTATGCATGTATTTGGGTGTTTTTTGGCCCTTTTGGACCATTAAATGCTTCCTAGAGCCACTCCAACTCACCCATGCACTTTAGCACTCCTATCCTACCATCATTTATGTCCTAGCACGATTCACCCATGTTGACATTGCTAGTCGTGACCGTTTGAGGTGGTTTGGGAGCTCATTGATCAACCTAGGAAGGTTTTGAGGCCCAATCTAAGCTTGCCACATTTATGTCACCAACTTTCCTCCGAAGGCTAACGATTTTCTCCCAATGTATTATAAATATGTACCACACATATTTACAAGTTGTACATTAATAGAAACTTTAGTTATTGGCACCATCTATGTGTGTTAATTTGCTCTCTTCTCACTTTTTTCTGCATAGTTTGTGAATAATCTTTAATTGTGAAGATTCCCTAACCTCCTAGATCTTGTTGTGAATAATATTTTCACATGGTATCAGAGCTCTTTTGAGATGAAAATGAAAACTAGAGTGTTTGAGTTGTTGTTTAGGGAATTTTCTAGAAAAAATTGAGTGTTTGCATTACAGGTACATGTAGTGTTTTGTCACAAAGTGCGCAAGGAGAAATGGAGCAGACTCATGTAATGCTTACCCCATTCAACTATTTCAAATTGAAGGCCAAAATGATTATCGAGATGAGGTCTAAAGGGTTGTACATAGTCACCATGGTAATTGAGGCCGATCCCAACTCTCATGTGGAAAAAACCAAGTACTTCAACAGATTAGACAAAGGAATTCAGGATACTTTGCCTCAGTATTTCGAGGTATATTCTCTTCCATGTGGATAGTCTTAGCACACCCAATGAAGTTTGGCTAAAGCTTGAGTCACTATTTGGGAAGATTGATGAGATGAGAGGCCACCAACTCGAAAATGAGTTGATCTCATTGAGCCCAACTCACTTTGAGATGATCCAAGATTTCTTTACAAAGTTGAAATCGTTGGTGCTTCAGCTGAAACAATGTGACATTGAGAAGAAACATGAGTAGTTGATCTTGTCTATCATCTTGAATATAGTGACTCAGTATTTTGTGTTTGTCTTGACATTCCATTCAGGAAAGCTGAAAGTTTGAAATCAGAGAATTCCTCCACTAGAAGACTTCATGGAGTCTTTGATTCAGGAACAAGACAAGTTAGTGCAAATGGGTACCATTAAATCCACCAAGGATCAAGACCTTGTTGCAGGTGTGTCGAATCAATCCAAAGGAAAGAACAAATCCAAGGATTCAAAGCAGCAAAGAGTGAAGGAGAAGAAGCATTCAGATACAAAAAGCTCAAGTTCAAATGATGAAGATTCGATTTATCCAAGAGAATGAAGAGTAAGAGAGTGAATCCCAAATGTGATTATTGCAGAGGTCCACATCATGAAAAATATTGTTTTAGAACAAAGATGGAAATCATGACCAAGCTCCTTGAAGACAATAATATTGTTGTTCCATAGTTTGCAAGAATAGGGGAGAACAAGCTCTATTTGGAGCAAGAAGATGGTAAGCGCTTCTATGCTTTGGGTGATAGGAAGAAACATGTTTCTCATATCTCTTAGATATCTTTGTTTTTTATTTATAGTCTGATATGTAATATTCTGAAACCTCAATCCCTTTCTTGGAAGAAACCCCAAATAGTTCACCAATGTTTCCTTAAAAAACTAGTCAATTTTCACTAGTTTCCGACTTGTCTTTTGAAAGATCTTTCCTACTCCATTCAAATCCTTCGTATTCTGATTCTAAATGTGATATATAGGATGATATACTGTTTATGATAGTCATAAACTCATTTCCACAACCATTTCATGCCCAAAAGACCCAACAACCCTCAAGTTCACTAGTTGGAAAATCTCAAAATTGCATTGTTTCCAATACTATGTCACTTATGTATGTTGTTTTTATGTCTTGCATATCATTCGTTAGTTGGAAAACCATGTAATTGGCATTCATGGGACTCATGTTCCACATGTATATACTTGATATCACCATGTATGTTTCAAATTTCAAATCTCCAGACCATCCAAGTTCACTCAATTGTCAGTGTGATCTAGTTGCCCACTCTTTCCCCACTATGGACCCATTCATTCATGGAGACATTATACCTCTCATATTTTCTATTGTATACTAATTCTATTATAATATTTTATATTTTCATGAGTTTTTTACAGATTTATGAAGGTTCCTGATCAAATTGGGAAGAAGATTCATGGTTTAATTCATGATATAGCAACAACACAAGAAACTGATTTTGTTGAGTCTTTTGATGTTATTTGGGAAGGAGTTTGTGGAGATATCCTTTCCATTATTGATTATGTTTCCATACCAGAGTATGCTTGTAGAAAAAATAATTCTTATGATTCTCCTCTATCAACAAATGATGACTTTCAAGGGCCCTCTCCACATGCTCTTTGTCTACAACACATTGATGCACTGATGCATGATCTTGGCATCCACAACATCTTCACCAAGTTTATCACCAAGAAGTTATTCATTCAGTTCATTCAAGTGAAGAAGAATACTATTTTAAGAAATTTTTATCATCTCTGTGTCCTTTGCATTCTTGAGGGAGGATTTTCCCCATGAGTTTTTTCCTGTTTCAAAGTTTTTACACGGACAAATAAATTCTTGTAAGAGGTTACTTTATCCTTAGTTCCGAAGGCCTCAATTTATGTTGTGGTTACACTAATTCAGGCTCAAGGGGGGTGTTAGAGCATCATACCACCTTGTACCATGGTCACATACACCTAGGTCACATTTTCATTTGTCTTGTACTTATTTCATATGGTCCAAACCTTGGCTATATTGCTCTAGGAAGGTATATGGGGGGATTTGGACTTATTAATGCACCTAAGCACCCTATTTTTGGTCAACTAAGAGTATTATCACTCTCATTAATGAAATTTAAGTCCTTCAGTCACTCCTACTCCTTAAAATAGGTAACAGGTTTGACCAGAGTCGCCTATGCATGTATTTGGTAGTTCTTTTCCCTTTTGGGCCATTCAATGTTGTTGAGAGCCACTTCCACTCACCCATGAACTCTATCATGCTTATAATACCCTGATTTATGTCCTAGAATGATTCACCCATGTTCACATGGCTATTCCTGACCATTTGAGGTTGTTTGGGAGTTCATTGGTCAACCTAAGGGTGTTTTGAGGCCCAATATAAGCCTGCCACATGTATTTCAACAATTCCCCCCTAAGGCTAACAATTTTCTACCAATGTATTATAAATATGTACCACACATATTTACAAGTTGTACACTAATATAAACTTTATTTATTGGAACCATCTATGTGTGTTAATTTGTTCTCTTTTCACTATTTTCTACATAGTTTACGAATAATCTTGAATTGTGAAGATTCCCTTAGCTCTTAGCTATTGCCCTGAATCATATTTTCACAATTATTAAGGGTGAAAAGGAAGTAATTGTTATAGGTTTGATTAATCCTCACTCCAACAACTATTGCAATTGGTTCTTCACTTTATTTTTTTCAATAATATGCTACCTCTATATCTTAATGTTAGGAAATCATGGTTTGGGAAACAATTGAATCTCATGTTTGATCTATTTTTCGGATGACATTCAATGAGGTTATTAGAACACTTCCCTTTAGGATTCAATTACTGGTTGCAGTAGTTTTCTTCTTGCCACTACATGCCACTAATGATTCCCTCAACTCAACCTCATTTCTTTATCCTTCTTGGTTCCCTTCTCTCAACAATATAAATATAAATTTATTTATATTTTTTATGATTATTTAACATTGGTGAGCACTAATCATGGGAATTTTAGTTCTATTAAAGTGTGCATTTATATTATATGATTTCCCATCCTGAACAAACCCATACTGGCTTTCTCTTCTTTTCAAAATGGATTCTCACAAGTACAAATATGGACACCCAAATATTATTTTACAAACATCCAATGGCACCACATATTACACTACTATGAGTTTGTAGAGTTGAGAACTTAAATTTTTTTATTTTTAGCATAGGTGCCTCCTCCTCCCATTGTTAACTGGAATATTTCACCTCCTGCAGACAGTAAGGTGTTTCGTTGGTCTGAATGGTTCAGATCCAGGACCAATAGATCACAGAGGTCGATAACTCTCCCTAGATGTTGTAGATATCTAGAATACAAGGCTTTGATAGTCCACCTATGTACCTGCAATCAAGCTCAACACGAAATAGATCAAAGCAACCAGAATATGATCTACTAATCTATCCTAGTGACTAAGGAATCTAGCAATATATATCTGAAATCAAACATCAACAATATATATGGGACAGAAAATCAACTTGCATTGGAAATATGAATAAGTTTACAACCAAGCCTTAGTGTTGACATGCATCTCCATGAAACCAGCTCTTCACCCCCAAAAGCTCTGACTCTAGCTCTCTATGCTCTCTCCAAATGATCTTGGGCCAAGAATCAATCCAACAACATAACAATACCTTCAATGTTCTCCCCTCAACCATGTCTATGACCTCATATTTATAGGGCTTTAATGGATAGAGATGGTTGAGAAATTAGTGGGTGAGGTGGCCTCTAAGATCCTAGAGTGAGGGATCTTGAGCTCAACCAACCCACAATAGTAGGGATAAGGGATATCTCAAGGCTTATCATCTAGAAGCCTCGAGAAGCTTCTCTTTTTCCCCTTTTACCCAGGGTACTGTGCTTCTCCTTCTATGACAGAGCGGTTCTTGTAATAACTGCCTATGGACCAAGGGCAATGGGTGGTGGCATTGCTTGTGGACAACCGATGAAAGGTGGTGCGAGTAGGGGTACCGCTCGTGGATAAAGGGGCATGCGTGGTGTTGGGAATTTGTATGACAGAATGATAAAAAACCATTTAGTCTTCACTCCAGAAGTTGGGATTCAAGGCAAGTAGGTATGTCAAAGGTCTTATCACATGATGTTGACAGGATTTTGGTATAACATCCATCCTTCATTGTTTATGCTCAAGTAGCGTGTCTTGGTTTCTATCTTGTATATCCTTTTTCCTACAACAATTTTTCAAGTGTATTCTTGAAGAGTAGTCATCTAATGAGATATCATCTCCCTCAAATCCTTCTCAACTAGTAGATTTCTCATTGTAGGAAAAGATACCATGACCTTAGTAGAATATTTTACACATTCCAATTTATCGACATTGGAATTTCAATTCATCTCCCTAGAATCCGAAAATCATGAATGCGATAGGTACTTGATTTTATTTCGATTCTTTTGAGTGAGGAAAACTACTTTTGAATTCTCTCAGCCAAATGTGTATAGAATGAAGTCCTTGGAAAAGTATGTTGTCATTATGGTAGGGGATCCTACAATAGATTTCGTGATTTGTATGAAGGGTTAATTCTCACTTTTACCCAACATGAATTTAACATTCTTCTTTACCATGTCATTTAGGGGTATGACTATTTCTGAGAACTGTGGCATAAACCTGCAAACAAATTTAATCTTCCTAAAAAGGATTGCATAACATTCTTATTGGGTGTAAAACAAATATAGTGATTGATTCTATATTTTCAAATTTAATCCTCATTCCTTATTTAGACACAATGAACCCCAATAACTTTTCTTCTTCAATTGGAATATTGGAACTTTTGTGGTTTAATGAAATCTTGTATTTCCAACAACGATAAGAAAAATATGTCTTAGAGTAGTGAAATTATCATTCCACTTTGAGAAAATAATCATTGATTTAATAATCAATCACTAGAAACAAATATTTATTTCACTCTTAAAGGTACCACTAGCATTTGTTAACTCGAAGCTAATTTTTGGTACGGGTATGTTCCTCACTTTGTGCTAAAAAAAAATTAATTGTTCTTCGAGGGATATCAATAATTCATTGTAACATGAGAAGCCATATAGTAAAGAGAACATCTCTCAGTGTGACTCGCACTACAATATTTTTTCTATATAGGGTATTAGGTAATTATGTTTTTGAGATATCCATTATTAAGGTTTCAAAACTCAGCGAGTGACCTGATATATTCATTTTTCTTTTCGACGGGGGACAGGTTGGACACCCACTAGGTATGAAATACTCAAAAATAATCTTCACTGCAATCATATTGTTCAATTCCGTCTTTACAAGTGGTTCAAAAGTGGGATACATTTTCATAGCTTATGCTAGATTAGTTTAACATAGGGCTTGAAAGGGACAACATGGTACATGATCTTACAATCAAAATTATTCATGTTATCATAGGTCCATGCACAAACATCCTTATATCATTCAAATAATTGAAAGAAGGCATTATTTTAAGAAGGAAAAAATCTATTCCTAAGGTCGATATTTGCAGGTTATTTAAGCCTTGAGGTTTTCCGAATTAATATTGCATTGATGAATAGTAGGTTTTATAGTTTTTCACTTTTTAAAATTTGTTTCTCAGGTCATAAAACTTTTCTAACCTAATCATGGTTTTGGTAATAATATTTCAAGGGTTCCTTCTATCCTTTTCGTCTTGATATTCAAGAGGTTCAATATGAGTCTTCAAAGATGCTTGATGGTGTAACTTTTAAAATGTTTTCACTTAAGATATATTTGAGTGTGAGAAAATTAATAATATGTTCACATCATAGACACCCTCCAATTTCTTACATTATCTCGTATGGAATTTCTAAAATTCAATTCAATCGAAAATGCATTAGTTGTAAGACCCTATAATGGAATCCATATAGAAGAAATATTTTCAAGCATGCTAGAATTAGAGTTATAATTTCAAGGTATAGAAACCATATTTAAAGAATACAAATCATGTCGGGAAAACTCTCAACTTGAACTATAAGAAAAAATCAAAAGAAAAGAAGAGACGAGAACGAGATTCCAAGAAAAATAAGGGTCGTGTCTAGAGACATCATTTAAGCACTTAAGCATAACATGTTATGATCGGAACATCAAAATGCATGATGAGAATGATATAAAATATCAAATCTATATGTTAGATAACCCATAGGGTCTCCTATTTATAGTTTCCGTATATAACCAACTGCTTGAAAGTCGAGAATATTTAGTCTACAAGTAGTGTCTTTGGTCGAAAATATTTATGTAGAATATGCAAGCTCCCAAAGAGTGAGTCGACTAGAGAATTTGTACTGACCATGGTCATTCCAACCGTGGTAGGGACAACCATTTAGTCGTATTCCCAAGCAATTGTTCAGTCGTTATACTAACTCTAGTCTACTACTCCACTAGTGGCTTGTCATCCATTGATTGACTATCTCCATAATATCTAGAGGTGTGATGAACCATAAATATTGTAGGTTCTTGCACCTCCCCATCAGTAAAAAAACTCTAGAGATTTAGGATATGAAATTATTTTTTCTTAACACCCCCCAGTAATTCCAGCTTCCCAAATCCCAAGCATAGATCGAAGTTTCACAAACTTAGCTTCTGGTAAAGGACTTGTAAAGATATCAATGACTTGATCATTTGTCCTTCAATAAAGAAGATAGATAACGTTCTACTACAACAACTTTATCAAATAATGAACATGAAGCTCGACATGCTTCATATTTCTATGAGCAATATGATTATCAACAACTTGAATAACTCACTCATTATTACAGTAAATAATAGTAGAGGTTTAAATAAGAAATCCAATCTCTTCATGAATCTATCGGATCCAAACTACCTATCTTCCTATATTGACAATACCATGATACTTGGTTTCTATGGTCGAAAGAGAGAATACCTTATGTTTCTTACATGACTAGACTAGAGGTCGACAACATAGACAAACCAAATAGATAGAAGTATATTTTCGATCACCAATGCCACCACCATAGTCGAAATTAGTGTTTCTAATGAGTGATTTTGTACTGTGACAATACTTGATAACATATTGATAAGTACCTGTAATATACTAAACAATTGTCTTTGTGGATTTCTAGTGACTTTCTCTAGGATCCTTTATGAACCTAAAAACCACATTAAAAACAAAGGAGATTTTTGGTTCACTATGTGTCAAATAAATAAGGATATCAAGAAAATGTTGATAAAGAGAATTGTCAACTTGTCGAGAGTCACAATCTTTCAACAACTTCTCTTGCGACTAATAAGGTGTAGAACATGACTTCCAGTCATCTAGATTGAATCATTTCAGGATATCCAAGGCATATTTAGGTTGTGAAATAAAGATACCATCATCCATTTGTAAAACTTGAATTCCAAGAAAGAAATGCAAAAGACCAAGGTTGGTCATTTTAAGGTATTAGCATGTTGTTTCTTCAAACCCAAAATAAGATTGACATTATTTTGACTTATGACTAGATCATCAACATACAATGAAACAATTAAGGTATCGCCATGAACATGTAATACATATATGTTGTGATGAGATTCGCAATTTTTGAAACCAAGATTGGAAAAGAATCGATAAATATTCTTATACCAAGCATGAGGTGCTTATTTCAAACCATCAAAAAACTTCTTAAGTTGATTGGTAGAAAAGACTAGAGTTTGTCATGAAAATAAGAGTTTTCTCCATATAGATTTCTGCAATTAGATCTCCATGAAGAAAGGCACTTTTGACATCCATTTGGTGAACATCCCAACTAAAATGAGTAGAAATATAAAGTATTAGTCGAACGTAATTCATCTTTGTGATAAGAGCAAAGGATTCGTATAGTCGATCCCTTCTTACTGAGAGAATCCCTTGGAGACCAAATGAGCCTCATGGCATTCAACAACACCGCCCTAGGTAAAATTGGTCTTATACACCCAAAGTTTGTAAGGTGTTTGATAGAGGATTTCAAACCATTCCATTTCTCGATGGGAGTCATGTCAATGATTTCTCCGGTGGGAACAAGATTCAGATGATAATTTAAGAAGTAGACTACTTCTATCCATAAACTCATGGCAATGTCCTTGGCTTGAAGTAAGCATCTGACCATTTCTACCAAGTTCCAATTCTAACAATTCTTCAAAT
>LPNX010061195.1:239877-265021 GCA_001517045.1 Pseudotsuga menziesii | reverse complement strand
AAGGAGGGTGACGGTTGTGTCAAAAATAAGGAAGTTGCCTTAAAACTAGCTTTAACTTTTTGCCTTAAAAGCTGTTGGAAAAGTAGGAAACTGTGGATAAGGAAGGAACACAAACTGACTAAACTGGGAATTCTGATGAGTTTCTAGAATTTGATCTGAAATATTTCAAAGGAACTCATGTAGGTATTTTAGGCATGTTTGACCACAAGAATGCAAGTGGATGCCAACTAGCTAGTGTAGGACCTAGGAAATTAACCAAAATGATTAAATTTTATATCCTAAGTATGGGAATCGGTTTTGATTATTCTGAAAAAACCTTCTAATCCTGAATGATGTAAAATATAAAAAATATATCATAGATATAGGGCCTAGAG
This sequence comes from Pseudotsuga menziesii, assembly GCA_001517045.1. NCBI lineage: Eukaryota > Viridiplantae > Streptophyta > Pinopsida > Pinales > Pinaceae > Pseudotsuga > Pseudotsuga menziesii. Next base: position 264,647 of record LPNX010061195.1, on the reverse strand, counting down.
ACAAGACTTAGTCACTATGTACATACTTCTTGTCCATACAAAACCTGGAAATACTAAAAAACCACAAAGGGGAAAATCCTCCCTTAAACCTGGACATGAACAAAATTGTATGAAATATTATATTCAATCAGTATTCACCACATTTTCATCTATCCTCTATAGTTATTTTATATTGATGAAATTATTCTCAGAAAACACCTTGGTGAAGATGTCTGCAACTTGTCCAGATGATGCACAATAAAGCAGAGCAATGACCCCATCATGCACAAGTCCTTTGATCTAGTGCATATGGATATCTATGTGTTTGGTTCAATTCCACTATACTATATCAGTTAATATTTGAATGGTACTTTGGTTGTCACAATACATGAATGTAGAAGTTTCATATTCGATCCCAAAATCTCCAAGTATACCCTGCAACCACACACATTGAGTAGTTGCATTGACATCTCCTCTGTATTCTTCCTCTATAGATGAAAGTGCAATAGGAATTTTATTTTTAATTGACCATATAATTTTCCCATATGCAAGAATAAACAAATATACAAAATTTGTTTTCCCATCATTTTTATCTCCTTCCCAATCATAATCAGTAAAACCAACTAACTCTAGGTCAAATTTTGCAACATAGTGAATACCATGTGTTCTTGTTCATTGTACAAAGTTTAGGATTCTTTTTTCTTCACTCCAATGGATGCTATGATTCTGGTCCATGTGTCTAGAAGCCACTCTCACAGTATAGGATATATCAGTGCAAGTACGTGTCAAATAAAGAAGACAACCAACTAGTTTCCTATACAGTGTGTTGTTTACCAATTGAGTGGACTCCGCTTCTTCAACCTTAACTCTTGAAAGGAAAGGAGTATTGTTTATATTGAAATAATTCATGTCAAAATTTTTAGTGGGATTGAAGAATACTTGGAATGATGTACCTTGATTCCAAAATCTGATTCATAAATTTCAAGCCCCCAAAATTGGCTTAACAGTCCCAAATCGGTCATGGAGAAAGAAAGGCTCATTGCACCCCTCAAGGAAGCAATTTATTTCTTGCAAATTCTTGCTATTAGAAGGTTATACACATACAAAAAAATAATTATTATTAAAACATGAATCATATTCAAATATAAATTTGGATGAGACTTTCATCTACTATAGTTCAATGATAGTAAAATTCCATAAATCTTGGCATACCAAGCTCTGGGAGCTTGTTTTAGCCCATATAGTGATTTCTTCAACCTGCACACAAGAGATGGATTAGAAAAAAAACCTTATTGGTGTTGCATATATATTTATTCTTTAATATATGCATTTAGGAAATAACTTTTCACTTCCATGTGATGTACCTCCCATTGCTTGGAGGTTGTAGTGGCCAAAACTAGTCTTATGGAGTCCATCTTTGCCACTAGTGAAAAGGTCTCATTGTAGTAAATTCATTGGAATTTGAAGAATCCCTTGGAAATTAAACTTTCCTTATATTTTAGAGGATATCCATCATAAACAAACTTTGTCTTGAATACCCATTTGCACTTGACTAGCTTTCTCCCTAGTGGGACATTGATTAGTTCCCATGTCTCATTCTTATGAAGTGAATCGTATTCCTCCTTCATGGTTGTTTTCCATATTGGATATTATTATGGTTATTCATATGTTTGTGGATATTATTCAACCATTATACAACACTTCTCAACAAATAATGGGTCCTTGATAGGAAGGGCACTCTCGTATTGAGATCTATTTCTTCTAGGGTCACTAGGATTCCCAGCTGGTTCCCGAGCTACAAGAATGATAATTGCTTCCCAATTTGGAATTTTGGTATTGATAGTATATGAAATTAAATCATAAATATAAGAAATATCAGAATAATAAAACTCATTAGTCTCTTCACTTACATTCAAAGGTGGTGGTGGTGAAGAAGACTATCTAATTTCTACCGCCGGCATAGGCTCTTCTTCAAACGAAACACTCCTTTCAATAAAGGCTCTTTGAGTACTCATGTTGATCATAGTGTACAATTTGTAATAATAAAAATAATCAACAAATAGGAACTCTTGACTTTGTAGTTCCAAATCCTTCCTCTTGTCTATTGGAATTCTGGCCCATGACTTAGAGACAAAAATCTTCAAATGAGACATATTAGGCTCGTGTCCACTCCAAGCTTGGAAAGGAGTGATTACATAAATATGATTGTGAGGAACCCTATTATGGATGTAGGATGCATATTTTATAGGTTCAACCCAAAAATTTGGTGGCAAAGTCTTAGATCCATCATGAAAGTAGCCATCTATTTCAAAGATCTATTCTTCCTCTCAACAACAACATTCTGTTGAGGTGTGTAGGGAATAGAGTTCTTCATATGAATACCTTAATATTTACATTAATTAATGAACTAAGAATTGAGATGATGAATACCATTATCATATCTGAGGATCTTGAGTTTCCTTCCAAACTCGTTCTCAACCAAGTCTTTGAAAACCTTGAAGAGGTAAAAAAATTCAGACTTTTGTTTGAGGAAGTAAAACCAACAGTATATGGAAAAGTTATCTATTAAGGTTAGGACATACTTGGATTGAATCGTGGACAATATATGGGGAAATGGAAAACACATTTCATTGTGGATTATCTCAATGAGTGCATAGGTTCACTCATGATTGATTCTCACATACTTATGCTTTGGGTGTTTTCCTAGAATGCAACCCTGATAGACTCCTTTGGAAAACTTGATCTTGGTAAGACCTATGACCATATATTTGTCACACAGATATGAAAGGTATTTTTAATTTATATGGTCAAACCTATCATGCCAAATATTACTAGATTCATTAGCATGAGTGATGAGAGAAGAGGGGTTTCACGAGGGAATGAAGTGTGAGAACTTGTACTGTTTTGAACTGTGACCCACAAAACCTTTATCAATGACTCTACTATTCTCAATATCATAGATTTCAGCATAATTGGGATTAAAATCAACCTTCTTAGTATACCTGGTGTGGGTCATCTAATAGATTGACAAGAGATTAGTAGCAAGACATGGGACATACAAAACATTATTGAAAGAACCATGGTCAAGATCTATTCTACTGTTTCCCTTACTTTACATTTTAGAGTTATCTCCCAATAAAATATTTGAGCCATTCAAATCATCTAGGGAGGATAAGACATGCCTTGTCGAAACCATGTTCCTAGAATATCCAGAATCAAAGATAAAGGAAGGAGACCTTATAGTGCTTGCAACCATGGCATGAACTCTCTCCTTGTCTTCGAAACTTGATCCTCCTTCCTTCTTCTTTGCACCTTCAGGAAGTGGAATGCTTTTTTTTCCCAGTAGTTGAGTTGACATATCTTTTTTTTTCTTCATGAAAGATCTCTGAGGATGAAATCCCTTACCATAGTATGCACACTTTCTCATTTCACCTTTAACTTTCTTCTTCTGGGAATTCTTCTTCTTGGAGTTTGAGGACTCCTCATTAGACTTGATCGTGTCTCACTTTTGATCATGAGGCTTCTTATCCTTCTTTTTTCCTCTGTAATCCACCTTTGAAACTATATAAACCTATCATGTCCCCGTCCTAATGAGACTACCAGTTAACAATGTTTCACCAACCTACTAGTTCCCTAAGTTAGGGTGGATGAATTAATCTTGCAATAAGGGAGAAATGGGACCAAAGAGAACCTTAGTTTACCATATACACATAAAATTGGGTCATATAAATAATAAATATGGAGATAATAAAGTGGCATTGCTTCATGAAGACACTTGGAGGTTTATTGAGACATTGGGTGCCTAGATTCCTCCTTACACTTGTCATGACCTAACCTCAAATTCAAAATTATGAGGAAGATAACGTTCTTGGAAGGTGAATATGTGTGATGTAACATGATATGAGCCCAAGGATTCGAATGGGTGAAGATGAATAACTCCCCATGGAAGAGGACGAGACTACAAAGAAATTATGTGCCACTTGGATAGAGATTCCCTCTGTTTTATGACAATGAGGATGGAAGATTATATGAAAAAATTAGACCTGAATGCATACCTAATTGTAGACCCTTAATAGTCTAACATGTGAGAGATAAAATATCCACCAATAGGGCACATTTGGAGGATGGCGTCAACAATTCAAATTTGGAGGAAGATTGAGGGATGAGGAGAAGGACAAATGTCATAGGGGTTACTAAACACCAATGATGAGTTTGAGGAAGCCTATGAGAGGGAATTCGACCTTAGAGGAACTTATGAGAGTTATAAAAAATATTTCATGAAGATGAATAATGGGTTTGACCATTTCATAATTTTCCTTTGGCATTTTGGAAAGCAATAGCTTTTCCATTGCATAGTGAGTGCTCACTCTCCTTGCTAGTGATCCAATTTCGAGGGAGTTAGATTGTCATCCAAATTGGTTGTTGTAGATGCCACCTTTACCTCTAATTTGGATAATAATGTAGTTATATTATTTTTTATAGGTGGCTGATACAGTTCAATATCTATCTCTTTCCCAATTCTCCCATTCCCTACCTCCCAATCCCCACGTTTCCACATGATGGCGCAGTAGTGTGGATGATGATTGCGCCTTGTTGAGTTCAGTTGATTCAAAATAATGGGTGAGTGATGGTTGTCTCTGTAGTATGTCTCTCCATACTCCCTCTAATTCTAATTATCAGAAATACATATACAAAAATGTCGACATTTCCCAGCTATTGTTTGACTAGTTTCCATGTATTGGTTTCCATTTCAAAGGAGTCAGTGTATCTGATTTGTGTTGACAGGTTACTCTGATGTTAAAGGATTTTGAGTAGTATATTTTTGTATTTTTAATGATCTATACTCCACATTCTCTATTCTGAATAATTTCATGTTCATTTTATGAGTCGAAGTTAAGTTACCACTACCATTTCCCACTAAGCAATAACACTGAAAATATGCATTCGAATGTGAAAATTTATAACTCTATTTGCCAAACTTATTTCCACACATAATGAAATTAAATTAAGTATAATATCATTCACGATACTATTTTTGTCAATTTTTTAGGTTATCTCATGAGTTCAGATGCCATTTACGATCACACCCTAGGGGGAATTTAACCACAATTTACTAGTAATTTTCTCGTTTTTTCCAATTACCCAAAATCGAGTTGAAAATGTATATAAAATATGATAAAGAAAACAAAGAGTCCAATTATTGGTCCTAAAAATCACCGTATCATTCCATACAAAATTAGAAACCCTCTTGGGTCATTCAAAGCCCCTAGAGTCAAGACTAGTCAATACATTTTTGCCCCAAATTGTTATTTTGTTGGCTATTTTCATCTTGGGTCATTACAGTGGTACCAGAGAATGATGTTAGAACATGTTGGTGTTCTCTATTCATGTTTCCTAATTATTATATTCATCCATTAGAAATTGAGACTAGAGACATTAACAGTGGAAGAGAAAAGAGCGAAGAAGTTAATTCTAGGTATGAGGAGGTTATTAAAAACTAGGATTTAGAGATAGGGGGGGGGGATATGGAAGATAATGATGACACCAACACATTCAGGAAGACAAATATTTAAAATATGACCAAATATTTTATGCAAGGGTTCGAATTGTTGGCTAGCTAACTTGTGGGTAAGTCAACACATGGGAGTAGTAATAGTACACCTCATGATGAGAATAATACCCATGGGTAAGCCATTTTTTCAAATACTAGACCTCATAACTGACCCCATGAATTCAATAATCAAAACAAACCTGCAAGTCCTAAGTTTTTAGAGACCAAATAGGGCCCTTACACTACTTATGATGTGAGGAAAGCATCAAATGACTCTCAGCAACTAAGTGATGAATGAAAAAAGGTACTACCTTTAGATCAGTTAACCAGGGTCTCTATTGAGTTTAAGAAAGGAGGAAGTGGGAATAGGGAACCTCCTCTTAATAAGGAATTAAAGTATACCATGGGAAAAGTAACTATTTCATCCTTTGACAGTTCTTCCCAAATTTCTGCTAGCGCTTGGTTGCAAAAATTAAGTGGGTGTAGCGGGGTTTTAACCCCTGCTACGTGCAAAAGCACCTCCCTTCTATTAATGAGACAGGAGGTTAGAATTCAAGAAAAGGAAGCTACAATAAACAAACAATATTAGCAACATGAAATAAATAAATAAATAAATATGGTTATACTAAACAAAAATGAAAAGAATAACAATTATACCCTTCTTCTTAATATGGGCCACCGTGCCCTTATCTTGGATATGGGTCGCCTCTCCACAGGCTGGTTGGTATGGAGGATGCCTCAACGTACTGGATGGGAGATGGTGTGGCTATGAAATGATGGATATGTGAAGTGAGTATTTTGAGAATGATGGCTTCTCAACATACTCACGGAAATAGAATAATGAAAAAGGGATAAGAATCTTGTTGATGGAGACCTCCACACTATTTTATAATGTGTTTTTAGGTTTTTTGGCCTTTTATCTCTTTTAGGGTTTTGGAACCCTATTTAGGTTTTAAGCCCTATTTAGGGTTTTTAGCCCCTTTTTTTTGTTTTTAATCCCTTTTGAGGGTTTTTAGGCCCCTTTGTGGCTTTTTAGGCCCTTTTTGATATTTTTAGGGATTTTTGAGAGAGAATAAGGGTAAATGATAGTTGTGAAGGTCAAAAATAAAGGTAAAATGGTAAGAAAATGATGTATGTATGTGGTTTAGGCCATGTAGAGATAGGCGAGCAATTTTTTGCGTTAACAATGGGTATTTCCAATTAAATCCTATGGTTGAAGGATATGCATTGAAAATGGCCATTTTACATCTTGAAGGGGAAGCTAGTGATTTGTGGTTCGATGGTCTTATAACCTTGGGACATGATCATATTTTATGTTATGAGGGTTTCTCCAATCCATTAATGGAGATATTTGAGAGGAAAGACCTTGAACTTCCTTTCGTTGGAACTCCTAAAGCATATATGTTAGAATTTGAAAAGCTTTCAGTAATTTTTTCTGATGTCTCTATGGATAGGTTGGTTTTACTATTTACTGAAGGCTTAACAGAACCTTTGAGAGGGATCGTGAAATTCCACAAGACAGGTACATTGAAGGATTCCATGAATTTGATACGTGACTTGCAAAATGTGTTTCCAAAAACCAAATGCCCCCTACGCCTAATTTCCCTTACAAATTCAAGGAAGGTAAGAAACCATGGAAAAATGACTCCTTTTCCAAATAGAATAAGGGAGGGCCAATCAAGGAAGAACTCATAAGAAAGAAACTATGCTTCACATGTCAACAACCTTAGCTTCCGTGACATAAGTTTGGAAAGGGGAAGGGACACTACATTGAAGATTTCTCTGAATATGAGGAAGAGAGAGAGGAGGAAGAAGCACAACTTCAAGCCCAAGAAGAGGGGTATAAAACAACATAAGAATAAAAACCCACTCCTGATATAGGAAAATTTGTACTACTTTCAGGTGTACCTAGATTTCACACCTTTAGGCTCAATGGTAACATACAAGGCCAAAAGGTTATGCTCGTAGTGGATGGAGGAGCCACTCATAGCTTCATATATGCAACATTGGTGGAGAGGAGAAAGTTACAAGTTGAAACTTTTGATGGTTTCAGAATCATCATTCCAGGTAACAATTCTATAAACTGCACCAAATGGATTCCAAATATTCAAGTTACTATAGGACATTCTACTATCACTGACAATATTTATGTAGTGAATGTGCTTGATACAAATGTGGTTTTGGGATTCCAATGGTTGTATTCTTTATGGGAGGATATAGTGAACTATCAAGTCCCTGAAATGAGTTTCAAAAATTTGGAAGGAAAACCCATCTTGTTGAGAGGAATACACACTTATCCAAATCAAGTAGTGTTCTCTCATAATATTAGGTCTATATTGAGGCATGGAAACATATAATGGGTTGTTGAATGTCTCATTACATATTCTAAACCTCACTTGAAGGTTTCCAAGTATCCTAAGGAGTTAGAACAGTTATTGAGTAAGTATGAGAGGGTTTCAGAGGCCTTCCCCGAAGAAGACCATAGGTGGAGCATACCATTGAGTTAGATATAGGAACCCAACCCATCAAAATGCAACCCTATAGGTACACAAAAATGATTTGAGATGAGATTGAGAACACCATTAAAGAACTTTTGGATTTGGGTCTCATAAGGCCTAGTTCAAGCCCATATGCTTCTTCACTTGTTATGGTAAAGAAAAAAGATGGAACTTTGAGGATGTGGATTAATTTTAGAGATTTGAATAAGGAAATGAAGAATAGATATCATGTCCCATGGATTGATGAGATCATGGATGAGCTTCATGGAGCCATGTTCTTCTCAAAGATTTACCTTAGGTATGGTTATCATCATATTAAAATGAAGAAAGAAGACATAACAAAGACTTCTTTCAAATTCCACTATGGTAACTTTGAGTTTGTTTACAAACCCTTTGGATTGACAAATGCTCGTAACACATTCAAATCATGTATGAGAAATATCTTCCATAAGACACTTGCTCAGTTTGTACTAGTTTTCTTTGATGGCATTCTTATTTACAGTAAAACATGGAAGGAACATTTGCATCATCTAGAAGTGGTATTAAAAATTTTGTTTGCAATATCAGCATTCCCATATAATTGACTTATGATATTCTCTTAGACATTATCCAATCTTCCCCTGCTGGGGTGGAGTAATTGATAAAATGAAGATGCATGCTCATTAATAATCACACTCGACACCATTTGCTGTGTAAAATCTTGATCTTCATTTTTGTTCAGGTGGGTGTTTGTCGTGGCCTCCAAGTTACCTACGTTCAACTCGCCGGACGTATATCTCCAAACATTGAGAACTAGTTCATTGTTACGTTCCCTTTCTCTCTATGGTTGCATTTGATGTACTTGTTCCATTATTCCTAAATAACCCAAAAGTTCAAATGAAAACTACATATTATGATCACACTGACTTCCTAGTACCTACAACTTTACAACATTGATTGGGTGTCTCTAGTATGTTTAAATAGGGTTAAAATAGAATTATCCATTCTTTTAATTTGGTGGGAGCAACTTTTTTTTAGGCCGACATTAAATTGGAGCAGCTAAAACGACTTAGAGTTTTTGCCATACTTATATTTCGTATTGATATTATAAATAAAATGAACTAATTTATAAGAATAAAAATATATATAAATGATAACAAACAAATTTATATAAATATATATAAATGATAACGAATTTTATATAAAATTATATTTAAATGATAACGAATGAATCATATAAAAATATATAAATGACTATTTTTGAAAAATTTTAATGTTTGAAATAGCACAGATTTTGATATAGATCTTTCCCAAACATAATTCGTTGTGCTTGAGATTAGTTATAACATCTATTATTCCCCGCAAATGCGATGAAGCAAATTAAGAAAAGGGTTGAGTTTTCTCAAACATAATTTGTTGTTCTTGAGATTGGTTATAACATTGATTATTCACCATAAATGTGATGAAGCAAATTAAGAAAAAAGGGTTGTCAGTAAATTTTGTAATCATGGAATGGATAGCTGAAAAAAACATAGAGAAGTTGGAAATTCGTCAATTACTACGCTATTTCCATGAAAATTTTAACTTGTGTCAAGCTCGTTGGAGTAGACTATTGATTGATGCTTGTAATCTTTTCCATATGTACATACAATTCTCCTCCACCAATCACGTTTTCGAAGATAAAGCAAAGGACCCTTTCTTGAACTTGTATTTCTTCAAATTGTTGATCAATTAGTTCTTATGTAAGGTGTTTAAAACATCCGTCGTGCCATATGTGGTTGAATGTTAGTATGTCATCTAGAAACATTATTACAAATAAATCAATAAATAGGAATAGTGCATCATTTATCATTCTTATGAAATTTGTATTTTTATTACATAATCTACAATGAATTTCTAATAATGTGTACAAACATTATTAGAATAGTAGGAATAGGAATAGGAAATTATAAATAGGAATAGTGCATCATTTATCATTCTTATGAAATTTGTATTTTTATTACATAATCTACAATGAATTTCTAATAATGTGTACAAACATTATATAATTTGGAAATTTTTCTTTCACATGCCTTAGTATTTAATACTTACTTGATTGTAATCCGAGTTTCTTGAATAACTTGATCTCTTGTGATTGGTCCAATAAGTCATCAACCCTTGGCAAAGGATATCTATACTTTGTGATAATTATGCTCATGTCTTAATATTCAATATTCAATATCCATCTCACATCCTTATTTTGGACTATGATTGTTAGAGAATCATACCACCTTGTACCGTGGCCACATACACCTAGGAAACATTTTCATTTGTCTTGTACTTATGTCATATGGCCCAAACCTTGGTTATATTGGTCTAGCAAGGTATATGGGGGGTTTTGGACTCATTAATACACCCAAGTGCCATAATTTTTTTCAAATAATATAATGAATGCAATCATTATTGACATTTCAGTCCTTGGGGTTCTCCTACTGCTTAGAACAAAAAATTGGTTTGAACAGAGGCGCTTATGCATGTATTTGGGTGGTTTTTGTCCCTTTTGGACCATTAAATGCTTCTTAGACCCACTCCCGCTCACCCATGCACTCTACCATGCCTATTTTACCCTTATTTATGTCCTATAATTCTTCAGCCACTCTCACATGGCCATTAATGGCTGTTTAAGGTGGTTTGGGAGCTCATTGGTCAATCTAGGGGGGTTTTGAGGCCCAATCTAAGCCTACCACATGTATGTCACCAATTTTCCAACTAAGGCTAGTAATTTTATCCGAATGTATTATAAATATGTAACACACATATTTAAAAGTTTTACATTAATATAAACTTCAGTTATTGGCACCATCTATGTGTGTTAATTTGCTCTCTTTTCACTATTTTCTGCATAGTTTGTGAATAATCGTGAATTGTGACGATTCCCTTAGATCCTATATCTTTATTTGAATTATATTTTCACACAGTATCATATCTATTTGGATCTCCTAATCAAAACTAGAGTGTATGATTTGTTGTTTAGGGAATTTTAGAGAAAAAGTCCAGTGTTTGCAGTGCAAGTACATTGAGTGTTTGTCACATAGTGCACAAGAAGAAATGGAGTAGAATCATGCATTTATTACCCCATTCAAATATTTCAAATGGAATTTATAAATTGTGTTTTAGATGAGGTATAAATGTCATTACATAATCACCATGGGAACATAGACCGAGCCCAACTCTGCTCTGGAAAATTCGAACTACTTCAACAAATTAGATGAAGCATTCATGATGTTTTCCCTCAGTATTTTGAGGGATATTCTCTTCCATGTAGAAAATATTGGCACACCCAATGAAGTTTGGATCGATCTTGAGGAATATAATATTTTCTATCCTTTCGAAGCTAGGGCCTGAGCATTCTTTGTTTGTCTCAACATTCCATTCAACCGAGTTGACAGTTTGAAATTGGAGAACTCCTCTAGTAACAAGACAAGTTATTGCAAATGTGTACCATAAAATCCACCAAGGATCAATCCCTTGTTTTAGGGTTTTGAATCAAACCAAAGGCAAGAAGAAATCCAAATATTCAAAGCAGCAAAGAGTGAAGGAGAAGAAGCATTCGAATACATAAAGGTCAAGTTCAACTGATGAGGATTCAAAAGCCAAGAGGATGAAGAGTAAGAGAGAGAAGCCAAAATGTGATTATTTCATAGGTTCAGATCATGAAAAATATTTCTTCAGACGAAATATGGAAATCATGACCAAGCTCCTTGAAGAAAAAAATATTGATGTTCCAGACTTTGCAAGAAGAGGGAAGCTCAAGCCCTCTTTGAAGCAAGAAGATGGTAAGCACTTGTATGATTTGGGTTCTAGGGAGAAACATGTTTCTCATATACCTATTTTAGATATCTTTGTTTCTGATTTACAGTCTAATATATCATATTTTGAAACCTCCATCCCTTCCTTGGATGAAACCCCAAACATTTCACCAAACGTTCCTCCAAAAACTAGTCATTTTTCACCAGTTTCTTACTTTTCTTCTGAAATATCTTTCCCGCTCCATTGATATCCTTAATATTGTAATTATAAAGGTGATATACAATATGATATGCAGGTTATGACAGACATAAATGCATTTCACCAACAATTTGATTCCCACTATGGACCCATTCGCTCATGGAGACACTATACCTCTCATATTTTCTATTGTATATGAATTCTATTCAGATATTTCAGAGCCTGATGAGCTTTGCTATAGAGTTATGAAGGTCCTTCATCAAATTGGGAAGAAGATTAATGGTTTAATTCATGATATGGAAACTACACAAGAAGTTGATTTTGTTTAGTCTTTTGATGCTCTTTGTGAAGGATTTTGAAGAGATATCCTTTCCATTATTGATTATGTTTTAGATAAGAGTATGGTTGCAGAAAAAAATTCTTATGATTCTCCTCCATCATTGAGTGATGTCTTTCAAGGGGCATCTCAACATGTTCTCTGTCTATAACACATTGATGCATGATCTTGGCATCCACAACATCTTCACCAACTATATCACCAAAAAGTTGTTCATTCATCTCATTCATGTGAAGAAGAAGACATGTTGAAGACATTTTGATCATAAATGTTTCATTTCCATTCTTGAGAGAGGATTTTCCCCATGAGTTTTTTCCTATTTCCTCGTTTTTACATGGACAAATAAATACTTGTAAGAGGTATCTTGAGCCTTAGTTGAGAAGTCCTAAATTTTTTATGTCATTACACTAATTAAGGGTTAAAGTGGGATGTTATATCATCATACCACCTTGTACCATGGTAACTGTTATCACCAACCTTGTAGTTGCCTATGCAAGATGGATCTAGGATGGATGGTATATGAACACGCAACTAAGGAGGTGGAGCCCAGATTTCCTAGACTCCTAAAGAGATGGTTGTAACGCCAATCAAGGCAGTCTTTGCTTTATGTTGTCTGAGTCCAAGACAACAATGGGGGAAACCCAGATCTACTCCCGATAGGAGAGATCAAACCTAGAAACTAGATCAGATCAAAACAAACTTTGAGGTACGTAAGGTGTAAGGTGTTCAGAAACTCTAGATCTACAGTAGGATTTAATAGATGGATCAGAACTTCAGCAGTATATTGGCTGATCCAAAGTAGTAATCGGATGACCTTTGGGGGAAATGGTTAGATCTAGGGTTTTGGTACTAGTAACTAAAGAAGATGATCTTTGCCTTGGGAAGCATAACCGAGACAGGATGGGCAGGAAAATAGTCAGGACTATCTAGTACCTGGCTGACAGAATTAATGAAGAAGGTGAATAGGTGTGATTGTCTGAGTCATCAAGGAACAACCAATTTCAAGGAAAAAAGGTCAATTCAGGGCTAGCGCTAGGGATTGGAGATTAGTTCCTTTCGTGCATTAGGCAATGGAGTCAGTATACATCCAGCGTTGAGGTGAACCCACCTAGGGTATACCCTGATTTGTGGACCTAGATAAGTGTTTTGGTCTGGATGGCTCAGTTAAGGAAGGAATTCAGTCAAGGAAGGATAGTGCTAGGGTTGGATGAGACAGATCTATAGATCCAAGGCCACCAGCAGAAAACCAAATCATCATTGAAGGTGAAAAGGGATCAGGAGGGGTTGATCTACACACTTGGTTCAGAGAAATTTGGAAAAAGTCAGATCCTGAAAAAGTCAAAAGTTGATGATTGAGGCTGAGAGGGTGAAAAAATGATTTCTTCAAATCTAGGGAAAGAAGGTTGTATGTATCTCAGTGTTAGGGGTGTTCTAGAGTGCTCAGTACCTGATCTATCAGCCCATCATGTCAGATTTTGGAAACAGTAAACTCTGGAAAGGACCAGTTTTTCAGTGATGGTGCTAGGGTTGTTTTCAGTCTAAAATTCAGATATAGGTCACACTATCATGAATATGGATAATATTGGGGGTGATTTGGAATTTTTGAGACCTGATCTATCAATATATGAAGTCAGAAATCAGAAAAAAACAAAACCCTAGCAGGTCAAATTTTCAGTTGGGAGCACTATGTAGTGTTCAGACAATATTTTAGATCTAGGTCACACCACTAGGAATTTAACCAGCGTTGCAGTAGATTCAGTGAAGGGGAGGCCTGATCTAAGAAACCCAATAGTGGTTTGGCCCAAGATCAGACGATTCCTAGATTTAGTATTTTTTAGGGTTTCTTTATGATTTTAAGGATTTTTAGAAAAATGGAAGGAAAGCAGGTGCAATGGATTGAGATCTACTAAAGAGAAGAGAATTAACTATTAGATTGTACCTGGAAATGCTTGTAGAATTATTAACAGCGATGATCCTTGCTATCCCGAGCAATTCTGGAAGATCCACATGGTTTCTATGACAGATGTAAGCCCCAAGCCACCAATGCACCCCCTACTTTGCATGAGCAAACATCAACAATATTAGATTTGCTAAGAAAAGATAAAGAAACCAAATGCTACAGGAAATTAAAAAGAAGTAATCATAGATCACAATGACACTAATGAAAACCCCCTGATCCAAGATGAAGATAACCGAACGAGTTGAGGTCCCCCTGCAAAAATGCTCCAGCCAAAATGCCCTCCTGTAGACAACACAATGATAGCAGAAAAAATATAGATCTCACATGAATTTCCACAATGCTAAGAAGCATAAGAATATCCAATCACCATTTAAGAACATCAGATGCAAATCAGATTCAGAAAATATCCATGGAAAAATCTTTCTATTATTCAGATCCAAGAGCCAAAGGCCCCCTACAAATGAGAAGCTCTCTCCTTTAAATAGAAATGAGAGAACCAAAATCATAATCGAATCCTAACCACTTTCAAAAAGAGTGGCTAAGATTAAAAGATAAAATATTATAATCAATGGTTGAGACGAGCTCAACATACAATACATGGATCAATATAACCATAAAGTACCAAAGTGGACTAAATCACCCATCAAGAGGGTACCCCACTCAACAAAAAATAAATAAAGCACATGGTGGGTCCATGGAGTGTTAACTAACTCCCTATGGGTGCCCCATGACACAATAAAATAATATAACATTTTAATTCTTTGACTTTGTGCCTCCTTGAGGAAATCATGAGCCTCCCAAAAGCTCCAGAAAATAATAGAAAATGCCCAAAAAATAGGTGTGGGCCCAATCAAGTGTTGCAACTACTAGAGAAGGTGTGGAGGACATCAATCTCATCATCATGACTCATTCCATGTCATTTCCTTGCCTCAGTAGCCCAAATCAATTTCTTCAATAGCCATTTAATCATTTTTTTAATCTGCCTCGAGAAACATGAACCTGCCAAAACAACCTCCTAGGTTACCTGCGTTGTCAAACTGATCCCACCAGGCTCTCTAGAATGGGGGTAATATGGTACAAACAAGTGGTTGCACCCCCTATGTCTGTACAACTCCCTACGAGATCCAAATAAAACATCTCCTTGCCCAGACACATCATCCTATGAAGCAAAACTGCATCAGAAAGGTAAAATGAGCCTGATCATTTTTGGTAGTGGCTGAAACTAAAAATAAACTGTCTCATTAGAATCAGAGAGTCCAAATCCAGCTAGGGTGTATACTCATACCCCTCTCAGGTCTCTAGTTGGTCATCAACCATATCCAATATACAATATAACCATATGTAAATGATCAGATACCAATAATATAACTCAGACTATCATCCATTTGCTGCAAGTTTTATAAGGCTAAGACACGCTCTACAACCCATTTAAGAAAAAATCACAACAAGTAGCAGTCATTTCACTGGTGGTGTATCAACCAAATACATATATAGGGTTTATTTATTATTACTCAGAATAAACTTTTAGGGCTATACTCACTTCATAGTTGTAGTCAATTTGCTAGTGATGGGTGAAGGATAAAATTTACAAGGCTAGGGAAAAGGATGAATTCATACTTAACATCATGACACTTTGGATATGGAAAGGAAAAACTCAGTAAAACCAATGCCAAACAAACAACACAAGGAATGGTAGTGCCTCACAAATGGTTGAGTTGTTTAGAGAGTGCTTATTCAACTTAGGCATCATGACTACATCAAGTTTGATCTAGTTTCATTAGGATCATCAATTTTATTTCCATGGCCCTTTTTGGCCTACGTGACCCTTTGGGACTTCACTAGTGCTTAAAAGCATAGCTAATTATAGCTTTCATCCGGGACATATATAAATTTATAAGGTCAACAATATTTGGATATAGGATATATTTAACCATTTCTTTTTTGGACCTTTTCTTATACCCTTCAAGGGGTATCTTAGCATTTCATTGCTTTTGCCCTCTTTCACATATGTTAATAAACAAAGATTTAGAATTTTCATTTTCCATGGGCGCATATAAACATTTCCAATATAAGTAGTACATGAGCTTTTAGTTTTAGCCAACAACATCTCAAGTGACTAGAGGGAGTTCTGCACAGTGCCAAACATTGGGACAACCATCCGTAATGATTTAGGCATACAATCCAACTCACCAAAGGAAAGTTCTGTCACCAACTCAGAGCCGAGACACAATATAATTAGGGATCTTTGTCCAACAAAGGTTCTAGCGGGGAAAGGTATTCCATGCCACAAGTCATGCCACAATTCAAGTAGTAAGTTGGGTTAGAAACAAAACTGGAAGGTAATGGATGGGTGGAGACAGTGAAAGATGAATCCAACACTAGCAAGCCAAAACAATGGTGGGAGTGACTACCTCTATTCTCCCTAAAGAGGGTAAAACTAATGACTATAAATGAGTATAGATCAAGAACTTCCAAGTCTAAGTAGGGACATCAATATATAATACAAATACAATCCAAGTCCATATAATTATGACCTCTACATCAAGACACTACATGTTAATACATGTCACAAATATGAGTATAAGAGCAATGATAACCATAACACAATATAATAAAAGCTGAGTCATAATCATGCATATAATCCATATGAACCATCATCTGTCCAATGATAAAGTATTGATATAAATCCAGGAATCAATAACTGCTCTGTAATGACTAAATGACTACATCACTCTTCAAATCTGAGTGTCCTAAGACTCAGTCTTGACATGGGAGAGTACAATAGTCCACAAATAAACTAATGATTCGTCAAAACTGCTCATCTCAGCATCTCATAATTTAAGAGATCTAGCTGAAAAATGTACTGTATCTGAAATATAGAATATGGTATCCCGACTACTATATATGTGATAACAATAACATACACCTAGTTCACATTTTCATTTGTCTTGTACTTATGTCATATGGTCCAAACCTTGGTTATATTGGTTTAGAAATGTATATGGGGGGATTTGGACTCATTAATGCACCCATGCACCCTATTTTTGGTCAACTAAGACCATGAAATCCCTCATTAATGGAATTTCAGTCCTTGGGGTGTTCATACTCCTTAAAACAAGGAACTGGTTTGAGCATAGGTTCCTATGCATGTATTTGGGTGGTTTTTTGCCCTTTTGTACTATTAAATGTTTCTTAGAGCCACTCCCACTCACCCATGCACTCTATAATGCCTATCCTACCCTAATTTATGTCCAATAATGCTTCACCCACATTCATATGCCCATTTGTGATCGTTTGAGGTGGTTTGGGAGCTCATTGGTCAACCTAAGGGGGTTTTGAGGCCCAATCTATTCCTGCCACATGTATGTCACAAATTTTCCTCCTAAGTATAATCATTTTATCCAAATATATTATAAATATGTACCAAACATATTTAGAAGTTGTACACTAATAGAAACTTTGGTTATTGTCACCATCTATGTGTGTTAATTTTCTTTCTTTTCACTGTTTTCTGCATAGTTTGTGAATAATATTGAATTGTGAAGATTCCATTAGCTCCTAGATCCTATCGTGAATCATATTTTCATAATTATGATGGGTTAACAACAATGAATTGTTCTATGTTTGATTGCTCCTCACTTTAGAAGCTATTGCAATTAGTTCTTCACTTCATTTTATTCAATAATAGGCTACCTCTATAGCTTAATGTTAGGAAATCATGGTTTGGAAAATAATTGAATCTCATGTTCTATCTCTTTTTTATATGACATTCAATGAGATTCTTAGAACAGTTCCCTTTAGCATTCAATTATTGGTTGCACTTGTTGCCACTACATCCCTCTATTGACTCCCTAACTGTTAACACAAAAAATTGTTCACTTAGCTTTACATGGCCTAAAACACATACATACATCATATTCCTACCATATTTCCCTTACTTTTTACCTTCACAATTGTATTTCCACAAAAAATGGTCAAACACATTATTATTATTATGGTTTACCCTCACTCTCTCCAAAAAAGGGTAAAAAAGCTCTAAAAAATGGTAAAAAACCCTAAAGGAGAGAAACCATAGGAAAATACCGTGGATCCAAAAAATACCATGGGTAACCACATTGGGTCAAAAAACCCTAGAACCATTTTATAAATACATTGTGAAGGGCTCTCCCAAAATACCTTTTTCTCATTTTCATTTTGTGAGTACATTGGGACACATTTTGCTCGTAGGTATTCACACCCCCTTTTTCCACCATCTTGTTTCCATACCATTCCCACTTAGTACATCGAGACATTCTCTATACCCACTTGGAAAACTAGCTTGTGGAGAGTAATACCAATTTCGAGATAACCACGGTGGCCCACTTGACAAGAAAGAAGGTGTAAGTTTTGTTTATTTGTATTTTATATAGTATATCCCTCATATATATATATATATATATTTTCTTTTCATTACTAATCTATTTTATTGTTTTAGTTTGCATGAAATCTCTGTTACAGTCCCATTGATGTAAGGCTGGTGCTTTTGCACATAACATGGGAGAAATCCCCATTACAGTTTTGGTGACTCCGTTGGTCGATCCTCTTAGATCACTGTTTTTGTGGGCTTGCTACAGGTTCCTCTTCATTTTCTAGATTCATCCATCATCAATCAGGCCCCCACGTGGATGGATTGAACCTCCTCTACGTCAGTGACTGCTCCCCCAACCCCTATCGACTGTGTGATTTTTTATTTTTTCGTGATTGGCACTAGTCACACCTATTGGGATGGAAGCTGTGACCCGGTCGCTACTTTACACCTAATAAGTGCCACCTGGATCATGACCTTAGCCCCGATACATGTGACCTGGCTCATAGATTCAGATCCTGCCTATCTTGGCTTACAGAGTGACCCTAGTCACCCCTATGACCCTCTTTCGAGCTACTCAATCGCATCTGATCCTTTGTTAGGGGTGACTTGGCTATTTTTTGTCCAGATCCCCTCTTCCTCTCTATTCCATGCGACCCAAATCACATATTCTCCTTTGATAGGTGTGAATATCAGTTGGCATTCTTTTATGTGCCTAGTTCAGACCCTTGTCTGTCCCAACCCTCTTTCTGGACTTGTTTTTATGTCCAAAACTGCTCTATTACAACCCATTGCTGGTTTCCTACAAAAATTCCCTTGTTACGCATTCATTTCAAGGTTGGAAGGAATATTTTTACATACAGATGTGCACAAACTCACACCATTAAGTGAACGTGCTTGGTTCATGACCCTGAGTAGATCCATTAAAAAAATCAATTAACATAATAATATTCATATTGGGATATAAATCCCATCCTCTTAACTATGGGAAGTACTTGGGCATTTCCCTAAAACTCACTGTGAGGAGTACCACAAGAACCACGAAGTAGTTATCTATTGAGAGGATCTGCCAAGTGATAAGGGAAATGAACTCCACCGGATTGATTAGTTCCCACCCGTGAGGAAAACCAAGAGATGTCATTTGTGGAAAAGTGGTCATTAGTTTTACCTTAGCCATGGAGTGACGGGTACTACACCAATATGCAAGCCGCCAGAAAACAATGGTAGTTGAGTGGCAAACCCACACAACTACCATGATCACAACTACCATACCACCTTTTATGCCTGGGGATAGTGGCCCTTACATGTCCATTATGATTATCCCTCTATGGGAAGTCAACCTCATATAGCCCCAGTCATGTATGGGAACTATGTTCCTGCAAACACTGACCATTAGAGGAGTTTTGGGGTCTAAAATGGGCCTCCTAAGGAAAATAATAGTTAAAATAATAAAATAATATTGATTAATTTTGGAGGAAAATGAAAAAAACTACTTTTTGTGTTCGTATTTTCGACATATCTCCCTGTGTTTTTACTCAAATTTCAATCCGAAGAGTTCATTGGATGTGGAATTTGATTTTGCATCCAATGCGTACCCACACTACATACTTTTGATGGACCTTGATACCCCAAAAACAAGAAATACCTAAAAAAACGTGATGATGATGTCATCATCACGTTTTTTCAGGTATTTCTTATTTTTGGGGTAGCGGGGTCCATCAAAAGTATGTAGTGTGGGTACTCGTTGGATGTAGAATCAAATTCTACATCCAATGAGCCCTCCTGATCGAAATTTGAGTAAAAACACAATGAGATATGTCAAAAATACAAACAAAAAAAGTTTTTTTTTTTTATGGCAAATATGTCAATTCAACCATTATGGTTGACTCATTTTATTGAAATTCTATTGATTCTTACATTCTAACTCACAAAAACTTATTTTGGCACGTTTTCTTATAAGGCCTATTTTAGACCCCAAATTTCCTCTAATGACTATTGGTAGTCCATCCCGAGCCAACCTCAGGTCTAGCCTACCTTTCATGGATAGTCTTAACCTACCAGATTTGGAAAGGTTAACAAATGACCCGATTAGTCATCAACCACACTAGCCTCCCATGCCCACAAAAATTCCCCCTAACATCCCAAAGTTTGAGGGAAAGGAAGGAGATGACCCCCATAACCACATCATGTCTTTCCACTTGTGGTGCTCATCAAACAACATTATGGAAGACTCTGTTAGATCAAGATTGTTCCAGTGTACACTTATGGATGCTGTGGCCAAATGGTACATCGAGATGCCTCATGCCACTTACCTCGTTTTCTCTTCACTTTCCTCCATGTTCCTTCAATACTTTCAACTACCCATCTGATATGACAAGGGAATGGAGACCCTTTTATCCCACCATCAAAATAAAACTACCCACATTACTAATCATATCCATGAGTGGAGATGTCGATGTAGCTTGTGCAAGATCCAATTGGATGATGGGATATTCCTTTACTTGTTTTTAAAATCCTTACTACCACCCATAGCCAAGGACATCACCTCTAAGGGACCCCAATTTGAGGAGGAGGCCATCGTAAAGGCTCAATAGTTTGACTTAATATATGCCCAGTCTGGGTATTTATATACCATGATACCCAATGCTCTCCAAGCCAACACCTCTCATCATGACACGCAAGGGGAATCCCATACTGCTGATGGAGTCATTGGCTCTATCACAAAACACCCTAAGTTCTATGTAGCCTCTCCCATGATGCCACCACACCCGGGTAACATCCATCGTGTTTCCCAACATAGTTTCACCCCCGATTACTCATGCATGATGGTTCAGTCTGGAGCCACCACCTCCTATGCACCTCATGCACCAACTAATAACATCCATGGGATTAATTGTTCGGTACAATCAAGCTTTGGTCAAGAGACTGGGTTTTTCACCCCTCTAGCTCCCCCGGTCTATTATGCACCACCTGTGCAACCCACTCTGGCTTCAGCCTCGAATCCTCCAGTCTCTACAGGACATGTTTATGCTCAACAAATCATTCCTAACAAACCTGCCCCATAACCACCAAGGGAATGGAAAGAACAAGTGAGGAAAAAATTGAGGCAATAATCATCCCCAAGGAGGCAGCCAACAGGCCAACCCTCCAAACAATAATGGTGTCGAACTTCCTGCATAGAATCCCCAAGGTGTCAATTGACCTGGGAAGAACCCATAGTTATGGATCAACCATCCATTTGCTATCTGCAACTCCTACATTCATTACACTCATCTGTGTCCCCACATGGGTCATGTCTAGCAGCTCCTTCAAAATGAGAAAGAACGTGATCTGAACGTGGGTGCTCTAGCTCATCCCAACCCAACACCATTGGGTCCTTCACTTATGGTGCTCCCAAACCCCCTACCACACCAAGGGATTATGTCAACCCAACCCTTGGCCCCACCTTCCCCTGCAGCTCCCACTATGGCCCCACCTGCTGAAGCTCATGTCCATCACCTCATGACATTGTCATCCAAAGTCAACCTCCAGACTCGGTGCAACTAGTATGGATCCACCACAGAAACTGCTTACCCATCAGCAACGTTTACCTCTACCAGCCTTGACATGTCTCTATACATATCGAGATCCCCCATACATGGGGCGATCAAATCCCCATAGTTTCCTATGCGTCATGTCACAAAAAATGCTACTGCCAGATCTGCCCTCAATTACAACATAGTTGACGACTTGGCCAAATATCCTACAACCATGTCCTCTTTGGAAGTGCTTAAAACTTTCCCAATGCATTGTAAAGCATTGTTGTCTATAGTAGGTGTCGTTGATCCCTCTGATTCCAAGTTGATCACCTTTGACTTAGATCAAGGAGAACCTAGGATTTCATCTACCGTTGCTTTCCAATTTTTTATCTCAATTGGGAAATTGGTCATACAACGACACATTATTGATTAAGGGGCCTCCACCTGTGTCATGTCAACCACAGTTTGGGAGAAAATCAAGTTCCCTACCCTTCAACCTTCTGCCACCACTCTCCATGCCTATGATGGTTGCTCCACTCAGCCACTAAGAATTCAAATGAACGTTCCTTTTGAGCTAGATGGTAAAATCATTTTGTTAGACATTGAGGTTGTCAATGACCAAATTGACTATAACCTCCTCCAAGGAGGTATCTACATGTATTCCATACAAGTAGTGGCCTCTACCATATTTTGACTACTAATGTTCCCTCATGATGGGAAGATCGTGATTGTAGATCAGTTGACATACTACAATCCTATGGGGTCAGACATACCGGAACACATCCTTTTGACGGTCATCTCCACCATCGACAGCGTGTCCATTCCATCCTTTTCTGTTGTTGGACCGGCCCTTTTTTCCAACACTCCTATGACGTACAACTTTTTGTCCTTACCACCTCCACCTATGCTGACTGAAGTATCATATTTTTGTACTATCACATCTGTTACAGAGAAAACTTCCTATGGCTTTGGGTACCACAATAGAATTCGATTCCGAGTGTTTTCAGTTTTTGGTGTGGAAAATTAGGGCTTCTTACAGAATAGGAATTTTTGAGCGAGCCTAGCATAGGATTTCTCTCCTCATTAGAATCAGATTTTAGAGACCTAGGTCAAGATTTTTGGTTGGGTTCAACTCCGGGGAAGTCAAGCCCTAGGTTAACCTCGAACTGGAAAAAACCTAAAATACTAAAACTGATAAGTTTTGGTACATTTGCTATATCGTAGGATTGGAGAAGGATCAGGAGCTCAAAATTTTATAGGCCAAAAATAAGATCTTGATGTACACTATTTCCAAAATTTATCCTCAGATTCACTATATTCTATGAGATATGATTACTCCAAGTTAGGGTTCTAGCCTATTCAAGGATTCATCCCTAAATAGGATACCTAGGGAGAATTGCTATATCTCGGGCTACGAAGGTCCCAATGAAATTTATGAAGATGTTCTAGAAAGGTCATGGAATGTAATTTCTGTGGTACAAATTTCATACCCCGAAGAGGAAACAGTGACATCTAGCAGTCTGTACGACGTCGATATGCTGAACAGTCCTGAAACAGGTCACCTTGGGAAAACGATCATAAGTCCCAATTGGTGAAACCAATTCTAATGAAACCTATGGTGTTGGAACGGGGATATGAGATGCGAATTCAGTGTGAAGTGTTAGACACAGAGGAATAGTAATTTCAGAGATACCGGAAAAATAGTAGAAGGAATTTTTGTAGAAGAAACTGGTAAACTAGGGCTTCCTGTTCTTGGAGCTTGCCTCCACTGTTTTCAGAAAAGGAGTACATTGGATAGCTTTCCTTTAAGAGATCTATCTTTCTATCCAATCATATTGGAAATATTTAATGTTTTGAAAATTAGGGTTTCTTTGACAAACCCTAGATCAGCCAGCTCTGAAACAAGGACAGACACCTCAAATCGGTAAGATCTAATCTTTTGCTATTTTCATTTGAGGTTCTCATTTCAAAAGTGATCTATCACATTAGCTTGATGATAATCTTGGTGAATTTGACAACTTCCAAGCATGGAAGTATATGATCTCTCTAAATAAAATGAATTGGACACCTACATAAGTAGAGAGGTTCTTGTTCCAGAGACAGATGAGGCTAAAACCTTTACACAAGAAGAACTTGGTTAAGGCTAAGAAGATCATTTCTGATTCAGCATGGATAAACTTATACCAAAAGTGTCTTCCCTAAATACACTGAAAGAGATGTTTAATTCCTTGACCAAGCCATTTGAAGGGAAGAACATAAATCAGAATATGACTTTGAGAAAACAGTTGAAAATGCAGAGACCATACAATCATACTTTACAAGGGTCTCTCAAATCAAGGAACAACTTGAACAAGAATGTGTGCCAGGAGGAAGTGATTGTTTTCAGCAGAATTTGGAAAGAGCACACTCAAGAAGAAGAATCTCGACTCATAATAATAGAAGAGAAGATGGGAGCAACTGAATATCAAGCTCTCACCATCCAAAGAAGATCCCTCAAGTGTTGAGGAATATGAAGGACTCAAATCTTGAAGATCCTCTTATCCATCTTAGCATTTGGATAAGAAACGATGCTATTATAAATGAAGAAGATGATAAAGATGAAGGCTCAAGAAGGAT
>LPNX010061195.1:206576-239822 GCA_001517045.1 Pseudotsuga menziesii | reverse complement strand
TCATGATATTGTTTTGTTATGTATTTGTTTATATTCAGTTAATGTATTATGCATGATAGAATGTTTGCATTAATGACAATATACTACTAATATGCATGTGACGGGTAAGTAGCTCATGGTGCTATACAACTCTCCATTGCTACTTATCTAGAATGAAACCTCTTTTTTGACATATTGGATTAGTGCACAATCTGAATGTTGTCTTGGTAGAGATGGAAAGCATCTAGAAAGTTCCGTGAGATATGGATGAATGTTGTATTGGCTAAAGTAGTTGCATGATCATATATTTATGCATAAGAATCTTCCAGTATGAATATTCCTTATGAAATGTTTCTAACCATACAAATGCATTTGACTTGTAGGAAAGATCGCATACATAAGCATTTACAAGCAAAGAAGGATGAGACTTGTTCCAAAGAAGAAGTGACGACAGTTCAAGATGAAGAATAATATGACGAATGCAATGACATCATTGATTCAGAACCTTCCACCCATAAGAAGTAACCAAGAAGAATGATGTCTAGGATGTAGTATCCATACGTGAAGGGAAGTTCCTAGTTTCATCATACAGTAGATGGAAACATCATGGGATACATCATCGGTGGAATGTTGCAGCGACATAGCTGGTTGTGGAGCGAGTCTTCATAAGATAAGTAATCTCGTCCATTTTACTTCTGCAACCATAATTTCTGTTAATGAATGTAATGAACATGTTGAATGAATGCATGTATGAATGTCTGTTGCTTCCGCTGTGTATGAGAAATAATTACATCTATGCATGTTTTTGCTTCAATGCATTTTGTCTGAGCATTTTGTTGTAGTTCACATGTTCATGGGGCTAGTAGCCGGGATGGCTAACGCCATGGTCGCGTCCTCTTCGTCGGTTGGAGGTTTGGGGACGTGACAGTATAGAAAAAGACTCAACTGATTTTCCAAATACAAATCCATAGATTTCAAATAACTGTGATAAATAAAGG
Source organism: Pseudotsuga menziesii (assembly GCA_001517045.1). Lineage (NCBI taxonomy): Eukaryota > Viridiplantae > Streptophyta > Pinopsida > Pinales > Pinaceae > Pseudotsuga > Pseudotsuga menziesii. The sequence goes on along the minus strand of LPNX010061195.1, from coordinate 238,845 downwards.
AAAAACACTCATACCTTCACTTATTAATTAAGTCCTTGATAAATGCAGTAGCATCTGAATTTCCAAATACAAATCCATATATTTCAAAGAACTATGATAAATAAAGGAAAAAAAATCATACCTTCACTTACCGATTAAGTCCTTCATAAATGCAGTAGCATCTGAAAGACAAGAGATCTGATGTGTCCCCAACGAGGTAAAGCTTTGCAAGATGGAGCAGTGTGGATTCTGGATGTGTAGCATGATGTAGAGATGGAATATTATTTTGATGTAGCAATGAATCTTGAAACCTTATTCATAGAGGAGCTTGGAAATATTCATTCAGAGAGAAACTTGGATGGAATTACTTATTTCTTAGTTTATCTACAAACTTTGTTCACCAGCAAGCTGGTTTTCAAACAAGATTTGTCTAATTGCGACTAGAAGGTTTTCACAATTAGAATTTTATTTATTCCTGAGGAATACTTGTTAGCAAGCTATCCATCAAGCAATCCAAGGTCAAATGGAACCTAATACAGGATTTTACCATCAACTTTTATTTGGAACTTGTAACACCCCGGTTTTGACCCCGTTTGCATGATGTATGTAATGTAATTAATCGTGGTGAGGAGCTAAAGGAAAAAGCCCCACCATCGATTCGATTGTGTATGTTTCGGAAATAGGGAAAGTTGTAGATGGTATATCATGATATTTGGCACATTATAGTTTGGCATCATGTAAATATGCACATCAATTAAAAATAAATCCACAACCAGCTACGGCAGTGCAACGTTAAAATGAAAAGGGCATGATTTCAAAGGATAAGGGTGTGGGGGATGTCAAACCTTGGTCTATGGGGGGGGGGGGACCCATGCATTACCACCTTTGATTTTCCATATTCCCTTGTCTCATTCAACCACTTTAATGTCTTGTTTTGTTAGTTGAGGTAGTTATTGCTGAGTGGTAGTGGGTGTGGCAGGACTGTCAGTCCTTGCCCACGTGCCCACTCCACCAGCAGGCTCTCCTCTTCACGTCATGTGGGGAAAAAGAAACATTCTCTCCACTCTCCCCATCGCTTCTATTTTCCCTCCTCACGCAGGCAGTTGGTCGAGCTCTCCACTGCATGTTACCTCCATGGTCTGCTCGTTCCTCCCGATTGCCTGTTCATCCACGCACAAGCTGGGAGCTATTCATCCTCACACAGGGACCATGTCTGTTGTTCATTCTCACGCATGGGATTTACCTGGTTTTACTCACGCTATTCTCCTCTATGGATTTTGTGGATAGTGTGGGCAGATACCTACCTCACCGGCTGAGAGTATGTATTTTCTTCCCCAGTTCGGCCTGTGTAAGTCTTTTCCGCTTGCTTAGTTGTCCAGGACGGACTGCTGTCTTTCCTCAAGCTGTGATTGTGGTTGCTGTTACATTTGGGGACTGTTGTCTTCCCCGCCTTTCTTTTGGCTGTGGTGTCCAATTACATTTTTGGGCTACTGTGCATTCTTAGTGGAGCTGTGCTCACAGGTTATGTTTTGGGACTGTTGTTTTCCCCATATTGTGAGCTATGTTGTAGTTATTTGAGGATACTACAAACTGTTTGGAGTTTGTCTTCTCCTTTATTTTGAGCCTGGGGATTGTTTCCATCGTTCATTTTGGGTTTGGACTATTGATGTACCCTAGTTTTGGGTTGTTGATGAGTTGTTTTGGCCATGCTAGGGCCAAGAACAACTCTGGGTTGCCTTGTGGGCTTGAGCTGTGTTTCATCTTTTGTTTGGGACTGTCCCTATTTGTCTTTGCCTTCTTCACAGAGCTGTGAAGGGATTGTTTTGCTGCAGTAAGCAGTGGTTGGTCTTCGGACTGTGATGGCTTGGCCGATTTGTTGATGGCCTGATAAACCCAACTCTATTGGTTTGGCTAATTGGCAAACCTTGGTTATGTGTAAGCCTGCGTTGACCCTTATTCCTGGAGGAATCATGCCCAGCTCGGAGGTGGCAGTGTTGCTGAGAGATTTATGAGCACACTGGCCTATGGTTGGGTGGAACTTTGCAGCAATGTAGCTGGTTGCGGGGAAAGTTCTTCATTAAAAGATAAGTACTTTTGATTGTTTCATCTCTGCAATTATATCTATTGTTCCATGAATTATGATGAACATGTTAAATGGTGGAATGTGTGTGTTTCTTCCGCTGAATGTTGAGTAACTATGCATCCTTGTATGTTTTATGCATCTTGGTATGCATTATGTTTAAGTTAATCATTTCAGCATTGCTGCCTATTCATCTTCATTATGTTTTATGCATTTTAGTATGCACTATGTTAAGCTTTTAAATATCAGCAATTGTTCATCTTCTTGGGGCTGTTTTCCTGTTTGTTTGGTGTTAGTCATGTCCTCTTCGCCGATCAGATAAGGGTGGGGACGTGACAGAACTTGGATAAGAAAATGAGGAAACTTGACATGTTAAGTGAGCCAAGATATCTTTATGGTGTGGGTTAGGGGTGGGTGGAGCAGTAAATCGTGGAAGTGGAGGAGTGGAGGCTTAAATTGATCTAAATGTAGTGGTTACATGCATGATATTCTAATGAAGGTCATTGGCTTTCAGAGATAACCACATAAGAAAATAAGAGTTTCAGCATGCATATATATTGAAATGGGAAGAAGGAAATGCATATGCATACCATAATGTTGGTGAATCAACATGATAATCATGAGGTCTAATTGAAGGATTATTTGGTAGGAATGGGATTCATATGTAACAATGGGTCTAATTGAAGGATTATTTGGTAGGAATGGGATTCATATGTAACAATGGGTCTAATTGAAGGATTATTTGGTAGGAATGGGATTCATATGTAACAGTAGCATCTAAAAGACAAGACATCTGATGTGTCCACAATGAGGTAAAGATTTGCAAGATGGAGTAGTGTGGATTTTGGATGTGTAGCATGATGTAGAGATGGAATATTCTTTTGATGTAGTAGTGAATCTTGAAACCTTATTCAGAGAGGAGTTTGGAAATGTTTATTTAGAGAGAAACTTGGATCGAATTACTTCTTTCTTAGTTTATCTGCAAACTTTGTTCACCAGCAAGCTGGTTTTTAAACAAGAATTTGTCTAACTGTGCCCAGAAGGTTTTCACAATCAGAATTTTATTTATTCCTGAGGAATACTTGTTAGCAAGCTTTCCATCAAGCATTCCAAGGTCTAATGGCGCCTAATACAGGTTTTTACCATCAACTTTTATTTGGAGCTTGGCTAAGAAAATGAGGAAACTTGACATGGTAAGCGAGCCAAGATATCTTTATGGTGTAGGTTAGGGGTGGGTGGAGCAGTAACTCATGGAAGTGGAGGAGCGGAGGCTTAAATTGATATAAATTTAGTGGTTACATGAATGATATTCTAATTAAGGTCATTGGCTTTCAGAGATAACCACATAAGCAAATAAGACTTTCAGCATGTATATATATTGAAATGGGAAGAAGGAAATGCATATACATACCATAATGTTGGTGAATCAACATGATAATCACGAGGTCTAATTGAAGGATTATTTGGTAGGAATGGGATTCATATGTAACAATGGGTCTTGACTCCTGAAAGATTGGTCTTCAAATGGTCCACACATCAATTCTTTGTGTGGTGTGTGCTTAATCCGAGAAAATGTCTTCTTCTGGGAAGGAAACAAATGGAACATACTGAATCTTGAATGTCTAGAAGGTATGTCCATATGACATGAAATATTTTTCTTCAAAAACCACGCATACATGTATTGACTTCTTCAATCTTCCAGGGACATAAAAAACTAGCACTTGCCTGTAATAAAACATGAGATCATGGAAGAAGATTTGTGTACAGGTTCTCTTAATCCAAGAAATATGCAAAAAAATGACATGTATTTCTTATGAAACAAATCCAAAGAAAATGAATGAAACAAAATTCACTTTATACCGGTTGGAAAGCGGTGGTCAGACAAACTAACCATTGGTGTTTTTATCATAAATTATTTATTCCATATCTGATTTGAGTGATTTCCAAGCCAAATGAGAGTGTATTCCAAAATATACCTCCATTTAAAATATGTTTAAAAAATTACATGATATAATATATCATATACTCTGAGTAACCGCCTGCATCCTAATGTTGTTTGTGAGTTCGAGCCTAGACCCATACTCATAATTTTGAGTACAACTTTTTCGTTTGAGTGGTTGTAGACACGTCTAGAACAATAGCTCTTCAATTCTGATAGTGCACATACAATTCCTACCACCAATACGTACGTTTAAATATATGTAAAGTAGTATCACTGTATTCTTTTATTTTGGAGGAGAGCAACCGTTTTCAAGCAGACACTACAATGGATCTGAGAGCACTTATGGACTTTTACCATACGATTTTTTTAGCGATTTGGACATTTTGTATGTTTCTTATAAACACAATGAGTTGATTTATATAAAATTATATAAGTGATGATCCTTTCAAATGTATACTTTATGGTTGAAGTAACATAGATTTCGATATAAGAAATCTCCTTTTGTAAATCGTCAAAATAAACATTTAATGATTTTTGCTATGGCATTCAGTGTTCAAAAAAAAGGTAATGAAAATGATATATATATATATATAAAGAAAGATATTACTAACTTTATGAAGTTAAATATAAAAATAAAAATAATTTATAGAGATAAAAAATAAAAAAAATAAATAATTATTATTATTTCAGGTTAGGATTGGATTATTTTAAAGTGAAGTTAATTGTGAGGTCTTCACCACCACTTGTTATTAGTGAGGTTCATGCTAATTATTTTTAAGGAAAAAAATAAATACATAAATAAAAAAGTAAACTAACTGAAATCTATTTTTACCTAAAACTTTATAGTAGAGAAGAAATCTACAACTAATTTTCTTGGATCTTTTCCATGCTTTATAAATCTTAACTGAAGACATAATATGTGTTGATAAATGAAAATATATTTTTAGCACATCATATTGAGGTTTAGGGGGTTGTTTAATGATGTCTCTTCTTCCTTATTAATTCTAGAGTGAATGTTTTTAACGTAAGAATTGGGTAGGGGTTTTTCTGGAAAAAGTAGATTTAGTATATCCTAAGAATCTAAGGGCATATGTGTACTAAACAAAATGACCCAGAAGATAGTTGAAATAGAAGGTAGACCCTTTTCATTTTTACCATCTTTCATCGCATTCATCCACTCCAAGAACCAATGATTTGGATTCATAAATGATAGAGTTGTAGAGTATGCATTTCACCAACAAATATCCCCCAAATTTAAGGGTAGGGAGGGATGTTTCTTTGTTTCTTACAATTCAAACGATCTATGAAGTTCAATGAATGCTCTCCAAATACTATTTTATCTATTTTCTTGTGTAAAAATGTGATTCTCAATTTTTTCAAAGAAACTTTTTGATTTTTAACTTGTTATAAAAGATCAACCCATTGTAGTCTAATACATTTTCTCTTCACAACAATATTAATTTTACCATAATGCAAAATGAATAAATACTTTGACCACCCAATGCAAAAATTTGCATCAGGTATCATTGAACAAAGCCCTAACTTCTCAAATTGGTATGTAAAACAAGCATTGGGCCTTTGCAATATATGAGGAAATGGGTTTCCTAAATGAATTTGTGTTCCCTCGACCTAGCAGAATAAACGATTTGTTTATCCAATTATGATATTAAATTTTATGGAGAGTTTTCACTCGCATCCAAGGGTCATTCAAGGACACGTGTTGATTTCATCTATGGGTCTAAATTGAGAATTGAGTGTTGCAACCTCTAGTGGGTGTGTATAATCTTGTTCGATGTCATGAAGCCATCCACCTACTCTAAGGGAGGATTTGTATCTCAATTTTATGAATTTGACTCATGAGTGCAAAACTTGCATTTGCTCTCATTAAATGAAATCCTAGCTTCTAAAATCATAAGGTAAATGAAGCTTCAAGGCATGGAATATAATGGGAGAGGGGTATCTTGGCATAAACCTTGAGCCCCAAACCCATGGAATCGATGGTTCATCGATCAAAGTCCCTAATTACATTTTATGGAGAGCTTTCACTCGCATCCAAGATTCATTCAAGGACACATGTTGATTCAGTCGAGGGGCCTACATCGAGAACTCACTAGCATAATTGTGTTTTTTAAATTCCAACAAGTGTGTATAGGATTGGCAGATTTCATGAAGTTGTCCATGCGCTCTCAATCAATAATTTCATGAATTTGACCCCCAGTGGAGAAATTGCATTGGGTCTCTTTGAAAAAAACCATATCTTCTAAAATCGGTTGGTAAAGAAAACTTCAAGGCATGGAACTAGATGAGAGAGGGGTGTATTAGGTAAAGCCTCATCTCTTAGACCCAAAAAATCATTTGATCATCGATATGAGTCCCATATTTTGTTTTCATTCAAGGACACCTATTGATTTGGTCTTGGGAAAAAAAAAGTAAGCGGCGAAATCAAGTTCTACATTTTCTAGTAGGTGTTTATAGGGCTCATGGATGTCATGATGATATCAACCTAGTTATAAGGAACAATTTTATCAATTTTACCCCCTAATGAAAAAATTGCATTGGGTCTCATTGAACAAACATCTAGCATCTCCAATCGATAAGTAAATCAAGCTTCGATCTATGACATTCAAAGGTTGATGAGTGTTCTAATTGAATCGTCTGTTCCTAGAACAATCAAAATGGAAAATATGTTGATCTAAGTCCCTAAATACATTTTATGGAAAGGTTTCAACTGCATCTAAGAGTCATTCACAGACACATGTTAATTTGGTCCAACCTCCCGTTGGGCAGATTAATTGCTTATTAAAACAATCAATTCACAACATAAATTATCAATCCAGGGTAACTCCTTCTATTTCATGGTCATCATGTAAAATATATGCAAGCTACAGTTTCCTCACTAACATTGGTCATCTAATATACGTTGCAACAAAGTAAATCACACAACATAAAATTAAATTGCATAAAGTAAATACTAAAACTAATTCATACTATACGGAAAAATAAATTCACACCCACTCTTCCATAATTGAAAGACACTCACACTTGTAGAAAAGTAAATCACACTTGTGAGAACGTAAATCACACTTGCGGAAAGTAAATCACACTTACATAAAAGTAAATCACACTCATACTTGGAAACTGTGGTTGCAACCACATTAATCTATGAATCTAACACACATGCACGGATAAACAAATAATATTAATAATACATTTACATAAATAAATGAATCAAAATAAAATACATTCTATGCTAAACAACAAGAATGACTTAGTTTAATTACAAATTATGAAAGTGAAAGAATGACGATATAAATCAACAAAAGAGATATTAAAGAACTACAGTATGAATTGCAAAAGAGATAAAAAGAACTATAATTCATATTCCATCACAAATTGGTATTGTTTCTCTAAGAGTCCTCCCTTTTGATGGATAAGGAACTCTTATTTATACATGAATTTTTCATAACAAATAATAAATGAAGATCCAAAATATCCTCACCAAATTACTAATAAATTGCATCTCAAAATCAACTCAAATCTAATCCCAAATCCTATGCTAACCTCCATGCTATTTAGGATTCCTTTGAATTAAAATTCAAATTTAGATATGTGAGTCATCATAACATGCCCAGAACTCATCCTAAGTGACTCCTAATAGCATTTAACTTGTTGGGTCCATCATCTATATTGCATGGAGGTCTTCAAATCTTTGTAAATAATTCAAATATGCACTCTCATCCACCACCAACTGAGTCCCTTTTATCTTCAAATAATTTATCATCATAATTTGAGACATATAAGAAGAATAGAAATAATGGATTTATAAAAATCAATCACCTCTAATGAATTTGTTCCTCCATGGTGGCTTCTTGGAGTAGTAGCATCAGTAACAATAGGAGTAACAACAATAGTAATGACTTAATAATATCTCATATAAAAAATACTAAGTATGCACATTTGTTGATATTCAACCATATGAGCTGCGACAAAAATCCTGAAGTAACAACAACTAGCCTGAAACTGGTTCTGCAAAATCATCAAACTCATCCATGTTTCAAAGATAAGTGCAAAATATGGTATTTTTCCAATGTTTAATAATAATTCACATGAAATACTAAGGAAATACAAATTAAAACCACCTCAGGTATAAATCCCACAAATAATCATAGAAATTAATTAATAAGCATCAATGCAAGGTCATGGGAATGAAACAAGGGATTAAAAGTAAGGAAAATGTAGTGTAAAATAAGGACATTTTCATGGCCCAACGTCACCCCCAAAATGAGTATGTTGCATGTCCTCATGCAACCCAATACCTTTGTATCAACCAAGTTGTAAGGGCTCCCATTTTTCAATGCACACTAGCCAAAAACTATTTCTGTAATGCTTCTATGCTTGTCCAACTGATCATATTGAGAACCTTGAAATCTCTTCAAAAACAATGGTTTTTGTAGTTCTCGTGAAATGACACTCTTAAAACATGTCATCATTAGCAAACTAGTAACACCACAAGCAATGATTTATGAATACAAGGTCATGTATATCATCATAGAAATCATATGCTCAATTTTCATTGCCAATAGAATTCTAAAATCAGTTCTCAAGTGATGCTGAAACACTGCAGAAACAATGCTAAAACACCACATTTTCTCATAACGTGACAAGTATATTTTGTTGAAAATTTGTAGGTATATTTATACCAATCCCATGCTTCACCATACCAAAAACCACATCAAACCAGCTTATCAATTTCAAGATATAAGAAATTAAGTCATAGAGGTCTGTATCCACAAATTTTGCAGGTGTATCAGTAGTTGTTTCAAAAACCTTTCTAAACCAATTTCTCACAAACTACAAACTAGGTTTAGCTGAAATTTTGAAAGCAAGTTTCTATTATCCCAATTCATCTCCACACCAAAAATTATAGAAACCGACATCACATATTTCGAGAAAAAAGAAAAATGGATGTAGGTGATGGTTTACATGTAATTAAAAAACGTGGACTGGATTGAGCTGAAAATTTCCATGGTTGTTCTTCTTACCATGATGTTTCTTCCCTCAAAATTTCATAAAAAAACAAGTTTACCATTTGCAATATATTTTCATTTCAATTTATGTGCTTTTTTATTTAAAAGATGTGAGTTATATTTGCAAATAATACTAAAACATGATTGCAATGATTATATCAAACAAAGTTTCTTCAATGAAATTTCTTGTAATTAGCTCCATCCACATATAACAGAGATTCATACCATTTATATCCATGTTATTGGTTTCATAGTGGAAGAAAAACTAGAAGAGAAGATAAATAGAAGATATTTCACACCAATCATGAAAGATTCCAATCAAAACTCTCACAAGAAGTTGCATCTGCATTACAATTGTCAATAATGACCCCTTTCCTCTAAAGATGATCCAATTCTTTTTGTAGCATGCCATATTTCCACACAAAAAAAGGTGAACAATGGATTATTTCAAATAAGTTGCTTAAATAAGGTAGTCATGCTATCAAGAAATGAAATAATGACAATTCCTCATTGAGGAAAAAATTCAATCTAGTTCTCGTACCCATCTTTTGCAATGAATGACATTGTCTTTACACCCAATAGAAGTAAAGAAACTGAAGAACATGCAATTACCTAAACTTCAAATAACCATCTTCCCCCAAACTGAATATTTGTTTCCGTCCTCGAAAAACAAAATGACAAATCTGAGAAAGTGGAATTTTGAAGAATAGAGAAAAACCTTTATAAGCCTACATGGAGGAAAATATCATGGTTGGAAATGTTCACTTACTGTTGTCCACGTATTGCAAACTTCATAATGTTGGCGATTGACTGTCCATGGGTAAACATCTCTACTTACACCCTTCAAATGTCTTTGAAACCAAATATTCAACAATAATCAATACCATAAGCCACATGCCAGTATATCGACAATTCAAACCACATCATGATTTTAGGCTTCCCCAAAAGAAAGAATGTATCGCATACTTTTATTAATAGAAAAAATCATGCTGCTACAAAATTGTTGGTTGAGCTTACCCTATAATGGATTACCCTTAAGACATATTCAATTAAATAATCATGTGAAATTGTAAATGGTTGTTAGCATTATCATACACCCGGGCATGTCGAGAGCACAAAATAACATGAACCACGCACCCATGATGATCCATATCTGGGAAAATAATTTTGCAATATGTTTGATCCTTTATTGTTCAATTTCTCATGGCCCATGATTTTCTCGATCAAATGAATTGACAACATGCACATAATGCAACCCCCAATGAATCCTAGATTGAATTTCGAATAAATGAACAATTATATGCACCAATGAATCATACAAAGAAATAAAAGAAATCATACCTCCATTCCCACCTTATTTTTATTCCCATAGGTTCTCATGTACGAATGGATTCTAAAACAACTTTTTCTGATGTAGGTTCTTGCGGCCATCCTATTCCTTGCAAAAATTCTTCTTGGCTTGTCCATATCACCTTTCTTTCAGTAGTGGCCCTAGCTTGTGCATGTAGATCAACTATTCATTTCTTACTGTTCATTCTTATGTGATAGTAACAAGTATTTTCATTCATTTATCCTATTGTTGGTTTTTGTGGAGAAAAAATGATGCCCTTTTCCTTATTTCCACTATTGGATATTGTGTGACAACAAAAGGACTTTGTATTGCTGGTTCTTGTGTGGAAGCAACAAGGGGTTTTGGTGATAAAATAGTTAGGGGGTGTGGGAATGGAATTAATGGTGGATTAAATAAATATGAGGTAATAACTAGGATGGTAAGGGATTGGAAAGAGTGATGATGGATGATGGTACCCTCCCCAAACCGAAATATTTAACTACAAATGGAAATTTTGCAAATAAGAAGGATGTATGGAAAAAGACCATCTTTTATGACCACTCTTTCCAATCCCTTTCCATACTGATTTTCCAAGAAAAAATCAATAACATTCAAAGAAATATAACTAAATAAAGGGAAAAAAATCATAATTTCACCTACCTATGAATTCCTTGATATATGTAGTACCATTTGAAAGGAAAGAGATCTGATGTGTCCAAAATGATTTAAAGCTTTGCAAGATTGATCAATGTGGATTCTAGACGTGTAACATGATGTAGATATCAAATATTCTTTTGACCTAGCAATGAATCTTCAAATATTATTTGGAGAGGAACTTGGAAATCTTTATTCAAAGAGTAACTTGGATGGAATTACTTATTTCTTATTTTATTTGCAAAGCTTGTTCACCAATAAGTTGGTTTTAAAACAAGATTTTTCTGACTGCGCCTAGAGAGTTTTCACAGTGAGAATATTAGTTATTCCTGGGGAATAATTGTTGGGCCAATTTAATATCATTTTAATTATGTTGTAGTAATTACCCAGCCATTTAATTTGTCAATGTAAGGTTCATAGGCTTACGAAGAACATGTAAAGTATATGCAGGACTAAAGTGAACTTAAGCTAATCTAACCCCCCGTGAAACTAAGACTAATCTAATCTAACCCCCCTTAAGCTGAAACACACAATTGCTAATCTAATGCAGGAAGATGAAACACACAGCTAAAAGTGAATTGCATAAAATAAAGACAGCATATGAAGAAAAACAAGACAACACATGTGAGCTCACATTAACAATAAAGAAATCTTAATTTATATCACAAGAATCAATGACAAATCATGAAAGCATCAAAGCCATTATTATGAACAAAAGCTAAGAATTCCCTTCTCCATATTACAAAGTCAAGACTAACTTCTACAATCTACTATCTATCTCTGATCTATATCCTATGATGCCAAATGAAGGGAGAGCACTCTCTTTTATACATGAACTCCTTTGAGAAGAATATAACAATCTCATAATGAGAGATCCACTATTCACTCAACCACTCAACTAATTTCCTATTATTACAAGATATGATCCCTTCAAATCCTCCACATGTCTCTTACAAATTCTCTACATGTCTCTCATAAATCCTAAATAGGATATGCCAACCAAATCTTCATGATCTTCTCATTAGAATTAGCTTGAATAATTATCTCCTTGAAATGGTGGAGGAGATATTCGAGAAGTATTTTCTTGAATTAATCCTTTAGATATTCCTACACATTACAAATCTCATCCATATTTGAGATATTAGTGAAAACCGTGTTTAATTTCTAATATTTTAATCATAAATTCACTTATAATACTTAAATGAATAAAGTGGAAATAATAAAGTGAAACCAACATATATGTAGTGAAATGGTATGATAAAAGGTTAATGGGATGATGAAATGTGAGGAATAGCAGAAGAAAAAGTGGATGAAAATGTGACATTTTCGAGTCTCAACATACTCCCCAACTTAACGTGTTGCATGTCCTCATGCAACCGTGTATGGATCTTCTCAAGAACTTTTGGCATCAGAACTTGGCTTTGATTGATGATGTCTTTTTAACAATGAATGTTTCCAGGGTGTGAAATACATGAGCAATGATTGGAATTTCCTTATGGTTGGTTCTTCTATGACAACCATGAATATAAAGAATGTTGGTTCTTGTGTTAACAACATTCATTTTGTTATTTATTTTCTAGCTGCCATACTCTCACTGGAAATGATAAGCTATTAATGTGCACAGAAAGCATCATTGTGTATAAGAAATCCTTTTCTTTGTATTTATGAATCATTGCAATATCAATGTGTATAAAGGAAAGAGCAACAACAGATTTGTCAAAAAAGAAATGCTAGTGAATGGTAAATGAGATGAAAAATGGGTGATGATGGTGCAAAGAAATGGAATGACAGTAGTGAGTATGTATTGAATATAGTTCCCCCTCCCCAATTGATGTGGTTGCATGTCCTCATGCAACCTAGCATGGGATATGAAAAAAAATGGAGCATGGTGAGGGAATTTTCCAAATTATTCATTGCTAGAATGTAAGGAATTGCATGATTAAAGTTTAGAAAAAAACATACCTCCACTTACCCAAAAATAGATCAACGATGTAATAGGAATGTAGCTGCTATTGCTGGATCATGGAATGTGTCATTGCTACTACAGCTGTAACTGGTGGATAATGGGAAGTGAAGGAATCAGAACTACTGCTGCTAAATCATGAAGAATATATCACGACTGCAGGATAAAAATCTAACTGTAAATGCTACTGCAACTGTAACTGCTGAGACTATTGTAATGTGAAGTGGAGGAATCTGAACTGCTGCTAATAAATAATGGAAAATTTGAAAGGTAGAAAGTGGAACTGTGGTACACTGATAGATATAAAGTCATGTTTCTGCAACTGCTGATGGAGTCATGAGAAATAATGTATAGTCTTCGCCCACTACAAAACCCAATGGTACAATTCTAGTCATGCGAATAAATGTGTTGATGTCTATCATGAAAAGAAATCATTGGATTAATGACCATTGATGAATTCCATTAACCAATGCGAGGCAAATCACCAGTGATGTCAATGAGTGCCAAGGTACCCAAGTACATCTTGCGTAGTGCAAATAGATGTGTTGATGTCGAGACACTTGCAAGATCTGACGATCAAGGGACATTGATGAATTCCCATGATTGTCAGCAAGAGAACTTGCCATTAAGGCATGCAAGCCTCCAGGTACTCAAAATGAAGTCTAGTTTCTATCCTAGCTAAGGTGCTGAGGTCGATGGGGCAAGAATTGTCGAAAGGTGGGCCTTAAGGAATCCCACATCAGTCAACGCAAGTTGGTAAAAAGATTGGTAGGACTATAAGTGAAAATATCTCACAATCAAGAAGTGGATATGGAAAGGCCATGTAGTCATGTAAAGGGAGTTGGTTTTATTCAGAAGGAAAACTGGAAAGGAAAAAGAGGGAAAAATGAACTGAAAAAAGATAAAGGGATGTATTCAATTCAAGAAGATAGGCATGTTTGAAGTCATGACAGATAAGGCGATGGAATGTGGACTTCAAAACATGGATGATGAAGGTGCTTTGAAGGAGAAATATGGATAAACAATCATGACAAAAATGAGTTTATGAATGGTTTCTCTGTAACAACCAACATTATGATGTTTATCAACAAATGTCATGATTAACAACTCCTTTAGGATGTCTATCAAAGCATGATTCTCAAAAATTTTGTGATTCTTGAAAAATCACTTCAGCAGCAAAATGAGATTGTCTCTGAAACCTAAAAAAACTTCGTACAAATTCTTGCATGAAACTTAGAAGTGAATATGTATTGAATATAGTTCCCCTTCCCCAACTGATCTGGTTGCATGTCCCCATGCAACCTAGCATGAGACCTGTGAGAAGCTAGTAAAAGAAAACATATCATGTGGAAAGAAGTAGATAAGTTGCAAAGAAAATATCAGGAATAAAATGTGTTATACTTGTTTCTGTTGCGCTCCTGGTTCGTCATTGATCGCTACTTGAAGTGACTCAAAGAAAACAATTTCAGCATGAAAAATCCAAAAAATATCATTCCAAGGATGTTTTTTGGAAGTGTTGAGGTCCATTTGTAAATTTTTTTTCCGATTGTTTTTACTTTTTACTTTTAATTGTTTATGACTTTTATATTTTTGGTTTTTATTTTCTTTTGCAGGGTTTAAAATTTTTATTTTTTTATTTTTTTTCTTTCTATAAAACAAACTAAATAATATTTATATTTTTTTCTTGTTTTTTATTTTTGTTTTTAGAACACACCAAAAAAAAAAGGAAAAAACTCTCAAAATCGAGCATTTAGCATTAATGTCTTGGCCCTTTAACAAAACATTTAAAATTTAAATGTTTAATAGATGCGACGCAACCTATAGTTGTAACAACCAGCTGTAACAACCAGCTGCAATAGCGAGCTGCAACAACCAGCTGCAACAGTGAGTTGCAACAACCATCTGCAACAGCCAGATGGAACACTCGGCTGTAACACCCAGCTTCAACAACCAACCATGACAACCAGTTGCAACACCCAGTTGCAACAACTGGCTGCAACAGCCGGCTGCGACAACTAGCTAAAACAACTGGCTGCAACACCTGGCTGTAACAGCCAGCTACGACAACTAGCTAAAACAACTAGCTGTAACAACCATTAGATCCTGCATAAACCATCGTTAACATAAAATGCTTGCATACCTACCACATAAGTATCGATTTTCTCCTAAGGTTGGTGAACGACTACTCCATTCCATAAAGATGATTGTCTCGAGCCTTTAGAGCTAATCGTGCATGTGTTTCTGCACTGTCAAACCTCACAAGCAAAGAACCACTACCCATGTCTTCCACCGATGTATATAATCTCAGAAGTTCAAATTCATTCTTGTGGCTCGCTATTCTCATGTCTTCTCTTTATTAATTGGAATACACAACATCTCATTATTTAATACAGACTATAGATAATTGCAAATTTGAATTTATGTCAGTTTGCTTTTATGCATGTGAAGTTTGTCAACAAGGTTTTTCAGATAAGGTGTGTTGCCTTCTTTCAACCTGCGTCCACATACCACATACAACATACCAATGTAAGAATAAAACGATAAATGAAATACTATTCGCAATAAACCAGAATTTAGAATAAAAATAGTTCAATAATACTCGTCTGTTTCATTTAATGGGTGTTTTGCATTGCTGTACAAGCTTATCAACACAATGCAAAGTGGTCTTTTAATTTCTTCTTGCAAATTTTATCAACTTCCTAAGAAGCGTATTGACAACGTCCAGATGACCTTGAATAGCTGCTGAATAGAGTGGAGTTGAATTTGATAAATCATTTGGTGTACTAAGATTAGGACAGAAACACAAGGACTCCAACATAATATTAAGATGACTATGCTTAGAAGATATATGCAGAGCATCATAACTGCTCCCATTCTTCACATTCGTTGCTTCAAAATCAATATCCTGGAGCAACTACATTATGATGTTCACGTAACCGTAGGAAACCGCTATGTAAAACGTAGTTTCCTCCAAATCATTTTGAGAGACAATCAAATCACGCTGAACCTTGGTACCTGCAATCTCAGTAGCAATAACATCATGGGACCATGATCAGTTGAAAAGACATGAGCTTTGATGTGGCAATGTGGTGGGATCTATTGTTAAAGTCGACAGATATTTCATCTCGAGCTTTTCACATCCAGTAGATTACAGTTAGTATAATGAAATCCAACTCCTCAACTTTATGTTTTGCTTCCGATTCCACTGCAATATTTGTTTTGTAGGTGGGATCCTGAAGAGAAATTTATGGCATTGCTTGCAGTCTAATCTGTTCTAGTCAATCGACAAGTAATTTAGCATAGGAAACATGGAAATTGGAGTCACCATCTATGCATTGATACATAAAGTTGGGAGGAGGATCAATCTCTTCATTGCAACTATTACATCGAGGTACTCGATCCGGAGTTGGAAACAGTTGTAGCTCATGCTGTGGAAATGAAGGATGTTGTATATTTTGAGGTAGATATACACAAATATATGGAAGTCTATGAGACACTCATGGCATCCATAGTGTAAACGTCCATCTACTATGATTCCACAAACCTCGCAATAACGTCCTATTGGAATTGCCATTAGTTGTGTGAGGTCAAGTTGGTGTTGTGGATGAATGAGGCGATTTGGATCAAGAGGAAGCACTTCTCCAGCTACACAACACACATGTGGAGGTTGAAGCTATAGGGTACACAATGGTATCTGAAACCAACACCACATTCAATGCAACCATCGCATGGGAATTGATCAGCCAAACATGAAGAGATTAGTTCGTGTTTGGGATGGCTGGCATGTTGAATCCATCATTTAAGATGTACTATGTAGGGATGATGGAGTGCACACATTCGAATGGATAAATCAACCTAAGATAAGTTCACCCAATTTTCCTTTTTCTAATAGCATCACTTCTGGATGGGACATGTGCCAAAATGTTGGGCCGCTAAATTGTCGAAGCAGTACGCCACCATTTTGAATCACTCTATTCGATAAATGTCCTAATGTCTGAGCAATAAAACCAACTGGTACTGTTGCCTTGTAAGAATGGGCTATGCATCTGACAGCTTCAAAGCGCAATTTTCTCTACATAAAGGTCCATCAGATAGACACTTAACTTTTAAACCATTTAATTGAATTCATCTCCTTCTTCGATGATTGATTGTTGTTTTCCTTTTTGCTTGGGATATAAATTCGTTGTGCAAGAAAATTGCTTTAACAACAATTAGTTATAGTTTGCAGCTAAACAGAATGAGATTTCTCCTTCAAAGAGAGGAAGGGATGGCTTCGCCACCTCTTACGGATAACTCAAGGTAACGTGCACCAGTCACTATGCATATGCTGGATAGGTCTTATACTTATATAACACAATGAGGAAATGGATTATCCCATGACTCTCAACTGCTATTTAACTTTGCAAAGGCCTCAAATAATGTCATCCTCACGAGAGGAAAGCTTCCAAGATGTGAGTATGATGAGGGCAGTACAATGGAGCACTGACACCAAGCGACACACAGAATAACATGCTTCTGCAATCAAAACTTCTCTCTCTTAATATGGTAGACTCACCATCCCTACTCACAATCCTCTCAATCAATAGCATAATGCAGCACCTAAATAAAATATTCCAAAGATCAACAAGAAATGGTAGCTGTGCCTGACCGGTGGAACCATGTTTGTCCATTACACCTCTATTGAATACAAGTCAAATTGGTATCAAGTTCAGGTTCAAGTGACAGAATGGGACACTTCTTAATTGCTGAAATCGGTGATAATCAGTAGTTTCACCTGACATTTTGAATGACTGAATACATTACGATCAGCATGTATTACAATCAACGTAGATTCAATAGCATGAAGGGGAATAGGCGGATCATTGAGGGAGACCTCAATGGAGATGTAAGGAAGGATCTATGAAATCATTCTTATTCATGACAATTCGATAAATTGGAGGCACATTCCTATGCAACTTCCATTCCTGAAGATGCATTGTAGATGGGGAAGGGTATTGCAGATGGAACATAATTTTCGGGATGTGTGATCACGGTGTGTTACCAAGAATACACATCTCTAAAAAATGGTAGAGTTTGTTAAAAACAATCTTTAATATGCAACCATGATTTCATTACCCTTTTTTAGAAGCATTCGGGAATTTCAATGACTCGTCATTTCAGTTGTAAGGATAGAGATTTCAATGAATCCCTGAGGTTGGATTTAAAGTCAATAGATTTTTTGGCTAGAATTGTTACATCCTATGATAAGAATGCCTCGACCGAGATGGAAAAAAAATCGCAGCTAGGAAGAGACGGATCTGGTACCATAATAATTTAATCTTAATAAAACCAACAAAAATGCTGATGGAGAGAAAATTTAGAAATGCCAATCCATATTTCAAAATAGTTATGGGATAGTGGGATTTATGGAATTTGGTTTCATTATTTCTTGACGTGGAATAGAGATCATAACAACACAATATCCGTTGAATTCCTAATGTACTTACTTCCTAATTGTTGCAAAAAGTATGGGTATAGAATCAATCGGATTTGTTTATTAAAAAAAAGAATTATAGATGGGATCAAAAAAAAATATTGTAATGCCAAACATGGAAAATTACTTAAGTCGACCGATTTCCTTTTCCAATATTCAAGGTTCAAAATATTTCTCCTTATTCTGCAATCTACACTGTGATCGTAGCCTTTTGATTTTGATTCCTCTGGGATTTTGTGAATTGAGGTGGATGAATCATAACTATAATTAGTTGAAGCTACCATATAGGGAGATAATCAAAATTTTAAATCACTTTCCCTCTTACCATGATGTTTAAATGTTGCATATTTTATTCAAGGTCAAAGGATCAGGGTGATTAATGCTGCATATCTAAGGATAAGGATAAGGTAAATGCATTCTTCATTTAAAGTTGATTGACCACTTTCTTCACAGATTGTAGTTCAAGACTCGATTTGCAGGTCCATTATTTAATTGCTTGCTACAAGTTTAGTTGAGCAAAACCAAAAGTGAACCAAATCAAAATTTCAAGAACTCAGTTCAACCCACGTTAAATTGCAGACCACTTATTGTATCTTATGTTTTTTAGAAAATCAAAATAAAAGAATTTTGAAAATTCTTCTCACAAATTTATTGAACTACGGGACGAAGGACGAAGGAAAAGAAATGGCTGCGACTCCAACCGAGGAGAGGTTTACAGGCGTGACACTGCTTCAGCTATTGTTTCAGCTCAAATTTGGGTTGTTCAACTTGGAGTTGCAGCTATTATGATTTCAGCTACTATTTCAAGTTTTAGAATGAATTTGCCACATGAATTTGCAGGCTAGTTTTATTTTACAAATTGAAAAAGTCTTTATAAAATGGAGATAATGAATTGGAAAATAAAGATGAAATCAATTAAGCATGTTGCAAAAAATTAATTATTCATTCCTGAAAAATTTAGAAAACATCCTACTTTATGATCCTCGCGGTCGCACGAAGCGTGGAGGAGAGCATACTTATTTTTAGTGAAAGGAAAAACTGAAAATAAAATCCTACCTACTCTATGCTAATTGGGATTTAGAAAAGAGTTACGTGTAGTTAAATATCCAGTGTAGCCATTCACATAATAGCAATAAAAATATGTTCAATGTTATTTTTGCAAATAGAAGATGAGGATAAACATAAATGTGCGAAATTAATTGTTGTGACTGTGAATTAACTAGAAAAAATAAAAATTAATTGTTCTAACCTCGTACTCGCTTAAAACCATTGTTCAATAGGGCTTTCATAGGCATAGATATCACTCCTTAGATCATGCTGCAACTCCTCATGGTCCTCTTTGATATCCTATTCACATGATTGTTCATCATCAGATGTGCAGGATTCTTCATATGTTGATTCCTTGTTCACTGTTGGAGGAGTAATTAAGCTATCAGCTGCTTTCAGGATCTTTTCTTCATGAGAAGAGGAGATCCCTACTTTTGCAAGGATCTGAGTGAGTTGTTCCAAGCTTAAACTCAATGTTAAATAATTTTGAAAAATGGATTCTTACAACACCCAAATCTAAATGAAAATTTTAAATAAACACTCTTGCTGAAACAAATTAAAAAAAAACACTGTACAGAAAACAATTACTCTTAGTTTTTCAACATTCAAGCTAGCATTATTAGGATCTTTAACTAAGAGAATAACATGCACAGAAATCAAACACAAGATACAATGAACACAATGTTTTTCCTTAGGGAAACCATAAAGGAGAAAACCCCACAACTTCCTTAGATATAGAATCAGAACAAAAGGTAAAACCCCAAAACAGTAAGATGCACTCCCAACAACAGTAATCTTCTTCTTTTCTAGCCCCAGTGTCTTCTCCTTCCTCAACTATGCACTACACTTGAGTGTGTATAAGTTGTGTATCAAATAGAGACTCCAGCTCTCTATTTATACTAATCCCGGCATGATTAAAACCCTACCAGGGCTGACCTCTACTAGGAGAGTGTAATAACCCTAGTGCCCCAGAACTGCGAGGAATTTAACCCTTAGACAATCGAAGGGTTACCCACTATGACTTGACATGAATTTTTTACATTATATATTCTCCCGATCGAAACATCAAGGCATGACAACATGACTCAATTACATAATAGATACATCCCAGAATAAACATCGGGTTACAAGACATAAGATACATAGATGAATACTCGATCCCCATCACTGGATCTGGATCATCATCATTGGACTAGATCTGGATCATCACTCGATCTAGATCATCACTGTTGGATCTAGATCATCACTCGATCTGGATCATTACTGCTAGATCTGGATCATCACTCGATTTGGATCTCTTGGAGTCATCATAACTAGATCTGGATCATAACTCGATCTGGATCTCATCTGGTCATCATCATGTGTGCTATCTCATGATTCTTCACGTTATAGGAAGTTCTACAGAGCTATCCTTCTTTCATGCTAGTTGTAGGCCTACCTCCTCGTAGGTCTTTGGTAGCCCTTATATCTAACCTACTCATCAGAATGGCCAGCACTCACATCTGACCTGGTAGGAACCAAATCCTACACCCTCGTTAGAAAGGCAGTAGCCCTTATATCTAATCATATAGGACCTAATCCTATAGTCACATCATAATGGCCAGCACTCACATCTGACCTACTCGTCAGAAAGGTGGTAGCCCTTATATTTGTGTAGGAGCTCATCCTACACCAGAATGGCTAGCACTCACATCTGACCTGCTCCTTAGAATGACACAACACTCACATCTGACCTAGTAGGAACCAAATCCTACACCCTCATAAAAATTGCCCCCAATCCTAGACTGAGCTACCTGGTAACAGAACAAGTTCCTCCACTCTCCTGGAGAGTGGTAGTAGCCCTTACATCTGTCCTACTCGACAGAATGGCCAACACTCACATTTGACATGGGAGGAACCTAATCCTTTAGCCATGATATAATGTCTCAGCTCTTACATCTGACCTGGTCATCAAAATGGCAGCAGCCCTTATATATGACCTACTCATGAAAATGGCCAGCACTCACATATGACATGGGAGGAAACTAATCCTTTAGCCATGATAGAATGGATCAGCCCTTACATATTACCTAATTGTCATAATGGCGGTAGCCCTTGTATCTAACCTACTCATCAGAATGGCTAGTACTCACATCTGACATTGAAGGAACCAATTCCTCTGACCATGATATAATGGCTCAACCCTTACATCTAACCTACTCATCAGAATGGCTATGGATCTCAGCACTCATATCTGTCATGGAAGGAACCAATCCTCTCACCATAATAGAATGTCTCATCCCTTATATCTAACCATGGAAGGAACCAATCCTCTCACCATGTCAGAATGGATATGGGTCTCATCACTTTCCCTTGCAGGAAACCTTGATCTGGAGAACACCAAGCTTCTCCTTGAAGTACTCAAACTTCATCCTAGCCAAGGGATTCGTCAATACATTAGCTATATGTTCCTCTGTCGCAACATACTGGAGCTTCACTTCTCCTCTTTGCACCATATCCCTGATATAGTGATACTTTATCTCGATGTGCTTCGACTTGTCATGGAACACTGGATTCTCTAACAAATTCATGCAACTTTGGTTGTGACAATGTATAAAAGTAGCATCTAACTGGAGATCAAATAAATCAGATAGTAGCTTCCTCAGCCATACTGCCTCACAACTAGCTGAACAAGCTACGGCATACTCTGCTTCAGCTATACTTAGTGCCACACAGGATTGCTTCCTGCTAAACCAAGAGATCACACCTGATCCCATACTGAAGCAACACCCTAAAGTGCTCTTCCTATCGATGGCATTTCCTACCCAATATGAATCAACATAACCCTCCAGGTTAATCTTCTGATTCACATCATACTTGAGCCCATAATAAACTATACCCCTCAGGTACCTCAGAACATGCTTTGCAGCAATCAAGTGAACATTTCTCGGTTCTGTCAAGAATTGGCTCAAGGTGTTCACAGCAAAGAAAATGTCTAGTCTCATGCTCATCAGGTACATCAAGGACCCAATCATCTGACGATACATTGTAGCATCAACTGACTCTGATGAAGCATCACTCAATAGCTTTAGGTTCAATGCCATAGGTGTGGCCATAGTCTTGCAGTCCATCATCCCAAACCTCTTTAGAATCTCTACTGCATACTTCCCTTGTCTAAGGAAGATTCCATCCGCACTCTGCCACACCTCCATACCTAGAAAATAATGCATCATACCCAAGTCCTTCATCTTGAACTTGGCAGCAAGCTTTATCTTCGTATTAGCAATCAACCCATCCATACCTGTCACAAATAGATCATCTACATATAGTAGAAGCATCACTGGGTTTCCATGTTCAACCTTGTAGTAAAGGTTGGAATCTGGTTTACTCTTGGTAAAGCCTAAACTAGATAGAAAGCTATCAATTCTACCGTACCATGTCCTGGGTTCCTATTTCAAACTGCACAGGGATTTCTTCAATATGCACACATGAGACTCCCTGTCATGTGTCTCAAAACTGAGTGGTTGTTCTACATACACTTCCTCTTCCACTACACCATTCATGAAAGCAGTCTTGACATCCATCTGGTGTATCTTCCATTTCATCACTGCAGCCAGAGCAGGTACTGATCTAATGGAAGTGTATCTGGCTATAGGTGCAAAGGTTTCTTCATAATCTATTCCTTCTTTCTGAGAGAAACCCCGAGCCACAAATATTGCCTTATATTTTTCAATGCTACTGTCTACAACATGCTTGATCTTGTAGATCCATTTGGAAGTTACGACTAACTTCCCTTTTGGTCTTGGGACAACATCCCAAACATCATTTTTCATGATTGACTGATACTCTTCAATCATAGCATCCTTCCATTCTTTTTGTTTTGCCACTTCTTCATAACTGGAAGGTTCTTTATCAATGAAATCACATAGTAAAGCTACATACCTGGAACAGGATCTGGTCCTCTTTCTTTCTCTGTTATTCTCTTCTGAAGCTCCATATCTTTCTACACCTTGGATAATTTCTTGTACCCAAGCAGGTTTCCTCTTGTGAGGATTCTTCTCCAGAGGTGTATCTACAGGTCTTTGTGGGTCTTCAAATTCTTGATCCTCTTCTTGAGCTTCTTCGTTCATGGTTGTATCATGAACTCTGGGTGCTTCTGCTACTTTGGATTCTTCAGCAGGTTTCTTTCTAGATTTGTTATATGTTGTATCTTCATTGAATGTCACATCCCTGTTTATGTCAATCTTCTTGAATCCTAGGAAGTATATTCTGTAAGCCTTCGAGCTTTTAGAGTATCCCACAAATATACCCTTATTTCCTGAAGGATCTAATTTTTTTCTCTTCTCTCTTGGGATGTGTATGTACACAGGACATCCGAATATTCTGAGATGGCTGACTTCTGGTTTCTTGTCAGAGAAGAATTCTTCAGGAGTCTTGTTCTTGAGTACTCTATGTGGAGTACGGTTCTGTACATACACCGCTATTCTGGAACCTTCCGCCCAAAGATGCATACTAAGGTCTTGATCATGAAGCATTGCTTTTGCAGCTTCCATGATATTTCTATTCTTTCGTTCCACAATCCCATTCTGTTGTGGATTATAAGGAGTGGAGAACTCCCTCTTAATCCCTGATTCTTTGCATAGCTCTTTGAACTCATTTGAAGTGAATTCTCCGCCATTATCTGATCGAATGGTCTTGATCTTGTTTTCAGTATGGTTCTCGATCAAGGCTTTGAATTCCTTGAATTTTCTGAATACTTCATCCTTGTTCTTCATGAAGTAAATCCAAGTCTTCCTAGAAAAATCATCAATAAAAGAAACATAATATGCAAACCCGCTTAGTGAGTTTGATGACATAGGACCGCATACATCGAAGTGGATGATTTACAAGATTCCTTTTGCTTTGATTTCACTACTTGGAAATGTCTTCTTTGTATTGTTTCCTTTCACACATCCTTTCTAGACCCCATCATGTTTTGCTTGGATTTCTGGAAGACCTTCGACATGCTTTGCTTGCAATAGGTAGTGCTCTGTAATTCACATGTGCAAGCCTTCTATGCGAAAGTTCACTTGGCTCTACTGTGTCATGGACTAAGGCTTGTTTTGGATGGCCCTTCAATTTGTACAATCCTCCTTCTTGTTCTCCAATCTCTACCGCATCATCGATAGTCTTTCCTTTTGGCCACATGATGACTTGACCATCTATGAATGCAACCCACATTCCTTTTGCATCTAATGCTTATATGGAAAGGAGGTTCTTCTTAGGTCCTAGCACAAACAATACTTCCTTCATTGTTAGAGATTTACCAGAGTCTAGTTTATAGGAAGATTCCCCACTACCCTTTATTGGATATTGTTAGTCATCTCCTAGATTCACCTTATGAGGTGACTCATGTTATGATAGTCTCACAAAGGATTCCTTGAATCCTGTCATATGTTTGGAAGCCCCACTATCAATGAGCCAATCATCAATTCTATGAGTAATGTTACCTGTGAGAGCAGAGATCAAAACATATTCATCCTCACTTGAAGAATCTTCACTTTCATATCTGGATCTTTTCTTGGATGGTTCATAATCCTCTACAGCATCAGCATGATGTCTTCTTTTGTTGCTCTTCTTTGTAGGCTTTGGTTTCTTAGGACAATTCCTTGCATAATGTCTTGCTTCATCACATGTATAACATATGATCCTAGATAAATCTCTTCTAGTGTTATCTTTGTGAAAGTGCTTACCTCTGAAGTGTTGAGATCTTCTTTTGGTTGACTTGGAGTGTACCATGAGAGCTTGACCTTCACTTCTTGTCTTCTCTTCTCAGGCCGCTATCTGGGATTCTTCTTGAGAGCATTCTTCCCATAGTCTACTGAACTTGACTAACTTCTTTCTTGCATAGATTCCTTGGATGAATGAATCCCATGACCTAGGAAGTCCATTCATTGTTGTCATCACAATCTTTGCATTCTCCACTTCTTCATAAACTGCTTCTAGTTGTTCTTTGATTTAAGAAACTCTTGTGAATTAATACTGGATTGTTTCTATATTCTGAATATTCACATTCTTTAGTTGGTTTCTCAGAGTCATCTTCCAGTTTATGTTCTTCCCTTCAAACAATTTGGTTAGGGAATCAAACATAGATTTAGGTGTATTGAGAGAGGACACCTGTGGGATAAGGTGATCCTTGATAGAATCAACAATTATCCTCTTTGCCATAACCATATTCTTCCTATGTAAGCTCTTTTCCTCATCTCCCTCTGGAACTGGAACCTCCTCATGGATGTAGGAGTCTACCTCATTTTCTTCTAGGACCAGGGAGATCCTATACTTCCAGGCTTAGAAGTTATCAACTCCCTCAAGCTTTTCATCAAGCTTGGTATGATGAGACGTCTTCACAGAGAAACTCAAATGGAAATACAAAATATTTTAGATCTTACCAGGGTCAAGATGTTGAATTTGAAACTTGAGCTAAAATCCTATAGAGCTAGTTTAGGAGTAGATTAGGGTTTTGATTTTATGAAGTTCTGTCCACCCAAATGCCTTGAAATTTATCCCTAACTTCGATTTTTAGGAGGAGATCAATCCAGGCCTGGGCTCACTGAAAAATTCCTCTTCTATGAAAATTCCTAATTTTCAACAGTAGTGACAGGTCCAAAACTGAAAAACCTCAGAATTGGATTCTGCTTCGACAGAAAGATGCACCCTAAGGAGGAGAATAATTCCA
Source organism: Pseudotsuga menziesii (assembly GCA_001517045.1). NCBI lineage: Eukaryota > Viridiplantae > Streptophyta > Pinopsida > Pinales > Pinaceae > Pseudotsuga > Pseudotsuga menziesii. The sequence goes on along the minus strand of LPNX010061195.1, from coordinate 212,656 downwards.
CCTTACTTTTGCTGAAAATCTGTGGAGGAAGATCCACAAACTAGGAAGCCCTAGTTCCCATAGCTGCACAGTGTCTTCTCCTCAGGTTAGCTCTGATTCCATGTTAGTTTTTCAACATTCAAGCTAGAATTATTAGGATCTTTAACTGAGAGAATAACAAGCACATCAATCAAACACAAGAGACAATGAAAACCGTGTTTTTCCTCAGGGAAACCATAAAGGATAAAATACCACAACTTCCTCAGAGATAGAATCAACACAAAAGGTAAAACCCCAAAACAGTAAGATGCACTCCCGACAGTAGTAATCTTCTTCTTGTCTAGCCCCAGTGTCTTCTCCTTCCTCAACTATGCGCTACACTTGAGTGTGTATAAGTTGTGTATCAAATAGAGACTCTAGCTCTCTATTTATACTAATCCCAGCATGACTAAAACCCTACCAGGGATGACCTCTACTAGGAGAGTCTAATAACCCTAGTGCCCCGAAACTGTTGAGACCTTAACCCTTAGAGAATCAGAGGGTTACCCACTGACTTGACATGACTTGTTTACATTATAGATTTTCCCGATCGAAACATCGGTGCATGATAACATGACTCAATTACATAATAGATACATCCTAGAATAAACATCAGGTTAGAAGACATAAGATACATAGATGAATACATTTCAAAGTTACAAATACATCAACACACTCTTTGTAGAAATTGAAATTCACTCATTGCAGAAATTGAAATTCACACTCTAGTGTATGCTTGCAGAAAAATCAAACTAAACTTCAATCCATCGTGCTTCCCTGACAATGGTGCCAAAATGTTTGGCTGACTTAATGTCGTTTTAATTCTGTTGTAGTAATTGCCCAGCCATTTAATTTGTCAATCCGAGGTTCATAGGATTACAAAGCACATGCAAAGTATATACAGGACTAAAGTGAAATTAAGCTAATCTAATCCCCCGTGAAACTAATACTAATATAATCTAACCCCTCTTAAGCTGAAACACACAATTGCTAATCTAATGTAGGAAGATGAAACACATAGCTAAAAGTGAATTGAATAAAAGAAATACAACATACGAATTCTCTACAAATTCTCTACATGTCTCTCATAAATCCTACATAGGATATGCCAACCAAATCTTCATGATCTTATCATTAGAATTAGCTTGAATAATTATCTCCTTGAAATGGTGGAGGAGATATTCAAGAAGTATTTGTTGATGTATATGTAACTTCGGAATGTATTCTTCTATGTATTGTAACCCGATGTTTATTCCGGGATGTTTCTATTATGTATTTGAGTCACGTGGTCATGCCCTGATGTTCCGATCGGGAAGATTAATAATGTAATCAAGTCATGTCAAGTCATTAGGCAAGTCCCCAGAGTGTCGTGGCACTTGAGTTATTATACACTAATTAAGGTGTAGGCTCTAGTAGTAATTATTAGGGTTGAGCCTACATGTGAAATGGCAACTTAAGTGAACGGACTAATATAAATAGAGAGTGTGTGTCTCTCTATTTATCACTTGTGAATGACATCACTTGCTCTCTTAAGTGTGGCGCACCTTTGGAGAAGGAAATACTTTGGCTTGACAGAAGACAGAAGGCTGCTATTGTGTTGGGAGGTCATCTTACTGTTTTGGCATCACATCTTGTGATGATACTATCTTACAAGAAGTTGAGGGGTTTTCTCCATTTATGGTTTCCCCTCCTAAAATCTTTGTGTCTCTTGTTTCTTGTGATGTGCTTATGTGATTGCTGTGTTTGTTATTCTCTCAATGAAAAGATCTTAACATAATGCCAGCTTAAATGTTGAAAAACTAACATGGGATCAGAGCTAACCTGAGAAGAAGACATTGTGCAGCTACAGGAACTAGGGCTTCCTATTTTGTGGATCTTCCTCCACAGATTTTCAGCACAAGTATGCTAGGATGACTCTCCATTGAAGGATGCATCTTTTTGTCGATGCGGAATTCAATTTCAAGCATTTTCAGTTTCGATGTGGAAATTAGGGCTTTCTATAGAAGATGAATTTTTGAGTGAGACCAGCATATGATTATTCTCCTCATCAAAACCAAATTTTGGAGACCTGGATCAAGAAATTTGGTTGGGTAAATCTCTGGGAAAGTCAAACCCTAGTTTGACCCTGAGCTAGGAGAAACCCTAAATACTAAAACTACTATGTTTTGGTACAGTTGCTATATTCTGAGATTGGAGACGTATCAGAAGCTGAAAATTGCAGGGGCCGAAGATAAAATCTTGAGAAACACTGTGTCCAAATCTCAGCCTCAGATTCGCTATATTCCAGGAGATATGATCTCTCCAAGTTAGGGTTCCAACCTCTTCCAGAATTCATCCCTAAACAGGACATCTGGGGAGATCTACAATATCTTGGGCTAAAGAGGTCCAAATGGAATTCCTGAAGATGTTTCGGAAAGGGAACAGACTGTACTTTCTTTTTTCTGAAGATTAGACTCAGAGAATGAACCAGTGACACGTGGCAGGACATACAACTTCGCTATTTTGAAAAGTCCTGTAACAGGACACCTTGGGAAGAGGATCATAAATCCCAAATGGTGAAACCCATTCTGATGAAACACACGGTGTTGGATCAGGGACATGCGAGGTTACCTCAGTGAGAAATTTTAGAGATAAAGGATTAGTAATTTCAGATATATTACAGAAACCGTAACAGGCATTTCTGCAGAAGAAATCAGAAAATTAGGGCTTCTTGTTCTAGGAGCTTCCCTCCACTATTTTCAGAAAAGGAGTACATTGGACAGCTCCATTTGAAAGATCTATCTGTTTGTCCAATCAAATCTAAAAGATTTCAAGTTTTGAAAATTAGGGTTTTTGCGACAAACCCTAGATCAGCGAACTCCAGGACAAGGACGGACTCCTCAAATCGGTAAGATCTAATCCTTTACTATTTCCATTTAAGGTTCTCATTTCAATATGATATATCACTTCAGCTTGGTGACAAGCTTGGGGAAGTTGACAACTTCCAAGCATGGAAGTATATGATCTCTCTGAAGAAAATGGATTGGACACCTACATGAGTATAGAGGTTCTAGTTTCAGAGGGAGATGAGGTTAGAAGCCTTTCAGAAGAAGGACTTGGTCAAGGCCAAAGAAGACATCATGCTCATGCTGCAGAGGATGATGAACCATCCAAAAGAGATCCAGATATGAAAGTGAATATTCTTCAAGCGAGGATGAATATGTTCTGATATCAGCTCTCACAGGACTCAAGAAAAAGCTTCTCTCCATTTCAGCATTGATGCAAGGAATGCGGGTTGCATTCATAGATGGTCAAGTCATCATGTGGCCAAAAGGAAAGACTATCGATGATGCGGTAGTGATTGGAGAACAAGAAGGAGGCTTGTACAAATTGAAGGGCTATCCAGAACAAGCCTTGATCCATGAAATAGTAGAGCCAAATGAGCTTTGGCATAGAAGGCTTGCACATGTGCATTACAGAGCACTACCTATTGCAAGCAAAGCTGTTGAATGTCTTTCTGAAGGAAATAACAAAATCAGAATATGACCTAAAGAAACTACTTGAAGAATGTGAAGATCCAGAATGCAGAGACCATGCAGTCATAAGAGTCTCTCAAATCAAAGAACAACTTGAAGAGGTAAAAGAAAAAGTGAATAATGCAGAAATGATGATGGCCACCTTGAATGGCCTCCCAGGATCGTGGAATTCATTCATTCAAGGAATGTGTTCCAGAAGGAAGTGATTACATTTTGGCAAACTTCAAGAAGAAGAAGAAGCTCGATTCATAAGAAGAGAAGGGAAGATGGAAGAAAGTGAAGATTTGGCTCTCACCATCCAAAGAAGATCCCTCAAGGAATATGAAGAAATCAACTCTTGAAGAACCTCTTATCCACCTCAGCATTTGGATAAGAAACGATGAGATCATGAATGAAGAAGACGATGAAGCTGAAGGCTCAAGAAGGAGTATACCCATGAAACAAATAAAGATAAGTATTCAATTGTCATTTCATGATATTGTTTTGTTATGCATTTGTTTATATTCAGTTATTGTATTATGCATGATAGGATGTTTGCATTAATGATAGTATACTACTAATATGCATGTGATGGGTAAGTAGCTCATGGTGCTATACAAATTCTCCATTGCTACGTATCTAGAATGAAACCTCTTTGCTGGCATATTGGATTAGTGCACAATCCCAATGTTGTCCTGGTAGAGATGGAAGGCATCTAGAAAGTCTCAGTGAGATATGGATGAATGTTGTATTGGCTAAAGTAGTTGCATGATCATATATTTATGCATAAGTGTTTGCCAGTATAAATATTCCTTATGAAATGTTTCTAACCATACAATTGCATTTGACTTGTAGGAAAGATCGCATACATAATCACCTACAAGCAAAGAAGAATGAAGACTTGTTCCGAAGAACAAGTGATGACATTTCAAAATGAAGAATAATATGACGAGTGTAGTGACATCATTGATTCAGGACCTTCCAGCCACCAAGAAGAAAGGGAAGTTTAGTTCAAGAAGAATGATGTCAGGATGCAGTATCAAGACCTAAAGAAAAGTTCATAGTTCCATCATGCAGTAGATGGAAACATCATGGGATGAAAAGCAAGATTCGTAGCATGAGGCTTCTCATGAAAAGAAGGCCTAGTACGAGTTCAGAAGACACCCATGGGATAACACATACATGATGAGCTTGTTGAATATCTTAACCTTTGCTACAAGGTTGAAGATGTAAGTCTATACATTATATGATCACATAGAAGATTAGTAGCATAGGAAGCTACTTGTCATTCTGGTACAGAATGTTTCAGTGCAGAGAGTACAGGAGACAGAGGGAGTATGATGCTCCGTTTCAGAGGGAGTGACTACAGAATATCTTGAGGTTTGACATGGTACAACAGGATGGGCATATTACTGATGACTCTAGGCTTTACTAAGAGTAAAGTGGATTCCAACCTTTGCTTCAAGGTTGAAGGAAGAAGACTAGTGATGTTCCTGTCATGTGTCGATGCACTATTGTTCTAGGCATGGAGGTGTGGCAGAGTACAGATGGAATCTTCCTTGGACAAGAGAAGTATGCAGTAGAGATCCTGAAGATATTTGGGATGATGGACTGCAAGGCTATGGCTACACCTATGGCATCGAACCTGAACCCATTGAGTGTTGCTTCATTAGAGACGGTTGATGCTATGATGTATTGTCAGATGATTGGGTCATTGATGTACCTGACAAACACGAGACCAGATATTTGCTTTGCTGTGAACACCTTGAGCTAGTACCTGACAGATCCAAGAAGTGTTCACTTGATTGCTGCAAAGCATATTCTGAGGTACTTGAAGGGTACAATTGATTATGGGCTCAAGTATGATGCGAATCAGAAGATTAACTTGGAGGTGGCTCCTGCCTGGATGGGATTGTGCCATTCTGACGAGCAGGTCAGAGGTAAGGGAAGTGCCATTCTGTTCATGGCTAAAGGATTTAGTTCCTTCCATGTCAGATGTAAGTGTATAAATATCTCCTCATTGTGGGTGAGAGTCTTCCATCATTGTGGCGGAGGTGGCTCCTGCTTGGATGGGATTGTGCCATTCTGACGAGCAGGTCAGATGTAAGGGCAGTGCCATTCTATTCATGGCTAAAGGATTTAGTTCCTTCCATGTCACATGTAAGTGCAGAAATCTCTCCTCATTGTGGGTGAGAGTCTTCCATCATTGTGGTGGAGATGGATCCTCCCTGGATGGGATTGTGCCATTCAGACGAGCAGGTCAGATGTAAGGGCAGTGACATTCTATTCATGGCTAAAGGATTTAGTTCCTTCCATGTTAGATGTAAGTGTAGAAATCTCTCCTCATTGTGGGTGAGAGTCTCCCATCATTGTGGCGGAGGTGGCTCCTGCTTGGATGGGATTGTGCCATTATGATGAGCAGGTCAGATGTAAGGGCAGTGCCATTCTTTTCATGGCTAAAGGATTTAGTTCCTTCCATGTCAGATGTAAGTGCAAAAGTCCTCCTCATTGTGGGTGAGAGTCTTCCATCATTGTGGCGGAGGTGGCTACTGCCTGGATGAGATTGTG
>LPNX010061195.1:152842-206537 GCA_001517045.1 Pseudotsuga menziesii | reverse complement strand
TGTTCATGGCTAAAGGATTTAGTTCCTTCCATGTCAGATGTAAGTGCAGAAATCTCTCCTCATTGTGGGTGAGAGTCTTCCATCATTGTGGTGGAGGTGGATCCTGCCTGCATGGGATTGTGCCCTTCTGACGAGTAGGTCAGATGTAAGTGCAGAAATCTCTTTTCATTGTGGGTGAGAGTCTTCCATCATTGTGGTGGAGGTGGCTCCTTCCTGGATGGGATTGTGCCCTTCTGACGAGTAGGTTAGATGTAAGTGCAAAAATCTCTCCTCATTGTGGGTGAGAGTCTTCCATCATTGTGGCAGAGGTGGCTCCTTCCTGGATGGGATTGTGCCTTTCTGATGAGTAGGTTAGATATAAGTGCAGATCCATTTCATAGATGGTAGTTGATGTGTCCTACCATGCTGGTGAATATAAGTGCTGATCCATTTCACAGATGATAGTTCTTGTGTCCTATCATGCTGGTGAATGTGAGTGCTGGGCATTTCTGATGTGATTGTAGTTTACTACATGATCAGATGTGAGTGCTAGGCATGCCTTTCTGACGAGCAGGTCAGATGTAAGTGCTGGGCGAAGACCTACATGAGAGTAGGCCTACAACTAGCATGAAAAAGGGATGGCTTTGTAGAACTTCCTATGACGAGATAGTACACACATGATGATGACCAGTGGAGATCCAGATCGAGCTATGATCCAGATCCAGTTATGATGACTTCGAGAGATCCAGATCGAGTGATGATCCAGATCCAGCAGTGGTGATCCAGATCGAGTGATGATCCAGATCCAGTCCAGTGATGTTGATCCAGATCGAGTGATGATCTAGATCCAGTGATGCCATTTTATGATGATCCAGATCCAGATGACTTGAAGATGAAGATGACTTAGATGATCCAGTTGATGCAGAGAAGAAGACCAGTGTTGAAAAATTGTGTCGAAAGAATACCTTCCTAGTTAAGAGGGAGTGTTGATGTATATGTAACTTCGGAATGTATTCTTCTATGTATTGTAACCCAATGTTTATTCCGGGATGTTTCTATTATGTATTTGAGTCATGTGGTCATGCCCCGATGTTCCGATCGGGAGGATTAATAATGTAATCAATTCATGTCAAGTCATTAGGTAAGTCCCCACAGTGTCGGGGCACTTGAGTTATTATACACTAATTAAGGTGTAGGCTCGAGTAGTAATTATTAGGGTTGAGCCTACATGTGAAATGGAAACTTAAGTGAAAGGACTAATATAAATAGAGAGTGTGTGTCTCTCTATTTATCACTTGTGAATGACATCAATTTCTCTCTTAAGTGTGGTGCACCTTTGGAGAAGGAAATACTTTGGCTTGATAGAAGACAGAAGGCTGCTGTTGTGTTGGGAGGTCATCTTACTGTTTTTGCATCACATCTTGTGGTGATACTATCTTAGAGGAAGTTGAGGGGTTTTCTCCATTTATGGTTTCCCCTCCTAAAATCTTTGTGTCTCTTGTCTCTTGTGATTTTCTTATGTGTTTGCTGTGCTTTTTATTCTCTCAGTGAAAAGACCTTAACATAATGCCAGCTTAAATGTTGAAAAACTAACAATATTTTCTTGAATTAATCCTTCACATTATCCTACACATTACAAAGCTCATCCATATTTGAGATATTAGTGAAAAACATGTTTAATTTCTAATATTTTAATCATAAATTCACTTATAATACTAAAATGAATAAAGTGGAAATAATAAGGTGAAACCCACATATATGTATGGAAATGGTATGATAAAAGGTTAATGGGATGATGACATGTGAGGAATAGTAGAAGATAAAGTGGATGAAAATGTGACATTTTCAAGTCTCAACAATAACTGCTAGCAAGCTATTTTTCAAGAATTCCAAGGTTTGGTGGCACCTGAGATGAGTTTTCACCATCAACTTTTATTTGGAACTTGGGTAGGAAAATGAGGAAACTTGGGATGGTAAGTGAGCCAAGATATCTTTATGGCATGGGTTAGGTGTGGGTGGAGCAAGAAATCATGGAAGTGGAGGAGTGGAGGATGAAATTGATCTAAAGGTAGTGGTTACATGAATGATATTCTAATGAAGGTCATTGGATTTCAGAGATAATAACCTAACCAAAGAATACTTTCAACATGCATATATATTGAAATGGGAAGAAGGAAATGCATATGCATACCATAATGTTGGTGAATGAGTATGATAATCATGAGGTATAATTGAAGTATCGTTTGGTAGGAATGGGATTGAGATGTAACAATCGGTCTTGACTCTTGAAAAATTGGTCTTTGTCTAGTCAACACATCAATTATTCGTGTTCTGTGTGCTTAATCTGAGAAAAATATTCTTCTAGGAAGGAAAAAACTGGAACATATTGAATTTTGAATGTGTGGAAGGTATTCCCATATGACATGAAATGTTTTTTTTTCAAATACCACTCATACATGTATTGAACTTCTTCAATATTTCGAGGACCTGCACAAAAATAGCACTTGCCCGTAATAAAAGATGAGATCATGGAAGAAGATAGGTGCACAGGATTTCATAATCCAAGGCATATGCAAAAAAATGACAGTTATTGCTTATAAAATAAATCCAAAGAAAATGAATGAAACAAAATTCACTTTATACCAGACTAACCATCAGTGTTTTGATCATAAATTCTTTGTCCCTTATCTGATTTGAGAATTCCAAATCCAAATGAAAGTATATTCATAGGATACCTCGATTAGAAACATGTCTAAAAAATTCCATGATATGATATGTCAAATACTGTGAGTAACAGTCTACATCGTAATGTTGTCATATGTCATATCTCCTTCATATGATATAGAAATTGAATGATTCAAATTTTGTTGTAAATATATTCATGGGGGAACATCCCATATAAACATTTTTTTTAAATTCACCCATTAGGTCTCCAAAAACATGATTGTCCCAACTCTGTTTTTGAGCTTCCTACTCTACCTCTAATCAATAGATTGATCATATATTTTTCGTTTGATATCCAAATTGAAAAATTCAAATTGTATTGGAAATTAGACTCAAGGGGATACTTTAGATAGAAACTGGTTTTTAAAAATAATTTGATTTGGTCCCTCAAAACAGGACTGTCTCGACTATGTTTCAATAAATTCCAACATGCCAAAAAGCCACAAAATGGAAAAAACAAAACATAGCTCCCAAACAATGATACAAATGGTTTTATATGTCTATAATGATATAAATTTTAATGGAATACACCCACGTATCAAAATTTGAAGCATTTGATAGCTAGAATGGCTTACATAGTGTGTTGCAACAATTGTTGCAACTCCTAAAAAATGATATGATTTTCGAATTAAAGTTGTGTAATTTTGTGGTTGTCATATTTTCAATATAATGTATTCAAAATAATACAACAAAGTGAAATATAACCACTTAACAAGATCGTACAAGTCTCAATCTTGGAGTCTTCTATATCCTCATAGCTCCTCCTCTACCAGGATCTTCATTCACCAATGCTTCCTTCTTACCAACTTGCTCCAAAAGAGAGAATAGTAATATGGGTGTCTCTTATTGCACTAATGAGAGGAATGATGCAAAAATAAAATGAAACCTTAAATGCAAAGAAAGAAAAACATCACTCACAATAAATTCAGTCAACTGAAAAGTAACCAAACAATTTACATGCCTTGACCCTTATGAGGCCGAGCCCATTATAGTCTATCGAACGATACATATGTCTTCACTACGTCTTACTGCCCAGACACCTCAGGATCAGGAACACATCTAAAATGAAATACAACTAAAACCAATGCTAGTTTGTACATTTGTGCCTTCAATGACCTCCCTGGAAACAACGCCAAAATGTTGGGCGATTTAATTTCTTATTAAAAAAATCAATTCACATCATAAATTATCCATCTAGGGCAACGTCTATTATTTCAAGTTCATCAAGAAAATTATATGTAAGCTATAGTTTCCTCACTAACATTGGTAATCTAATATGTGTTTCGACAAAGAAAATCACACAACATAGAATTAAATTACAGAAAGCAAATACTAAAAATACTCCATACTGTATGGAAAAATAAATTAACACCCACTCTTGCAAAATTGAAACACACTCACACTTCTAGAAAATCAAATCACCTTTGTGAGAATGTGAATCAGCTTCGTGGAAAGTAAATCACACTCACGCTTGCACACTATGGTTGCAACCACATTAATCTATGAATCTAACACACTTGGACGAATAAAGAAATCATATTAATAATACATATACAAAAATAAATAAATCAAAATAAAATGCATTATATGCTAAACAAAAAGAATGAGTTAGTCTAATTACAAAATACGAAAGTGAAAGAACTAAAATATACATCAACAAAAGAGAAATTAAAGAACTAACAACTAAATTACAAAAGAGATAAAAAAAATATATAATTCTTATTCCATCACAAATTGGACTTTTTTCTCTAAGAGTCCTCCCCTTTGGATGGAGAAGGAACTCTTATTTATGCATCAGTTTTCCATAACATATAATAAATGAATATCCAAAATTTCCTCATGAAGATCCAAAATATGATCACCAAATTACTAATAAATTGGTTCTCAAAATAAACTCAAATCTAATCCCAAATCCTTTCCTAACCTCCATGCTATTTAGGATGGATTTTAATTCTAATTCTAATTTAGATATGTGAGTCATGATAAAATGCCCAAATCTCATCTTAAGTGACTCCTAATAGCATTGAACTTGTTGGGTCCATCTATATTACATGGAGGTCTTCAAATGTTTGGAAATAAACAAGTCGCACTTTATCGCACTTTAGTGTAAAAATTAGTGTTTTATATTTATTATCTTTGCACTAATATTTGTGTTGGGACCTTAGTGCAACTAAAGGGAGGACATGTTGTGGCATCCGACGAAATTGAAAATACAAGATTCGTTTGACCAGAAGCTATGGGAGTTTGCTGAGAAAGAAAATTAGAACCCCGGACTAACGATGGATAAGTGGCTGGCGAGGTACATTCACGACAGTCCACACGAGTGCTTTTTCTCTGAATTTTGGATCATCTTGTATGAGTGGTTAGTGCAATTAACCTATCACATGATGAATTTCCAAGGGGGTAATCCAACCTCTTGGACCCTAGAATTGATCCAGGAGCTACAGGAGGTAGACAATAGGGCATCGCGTCCTGTTGAAGTCTAGATTGACAGTATCTTGGAGGGATACATCACTGAGTTCACAGTTGATACGACTAGATCCTATAGAGAAGCAAAAAGGGAGTTCTTTAATAGACCAATAGGTAGGTTTCTTTTGTCTCTACAATTGTCCATTAATATGCTCATTTGTGAAAAGGGCATACTGAAGATGCACCTTGAGTAGTAGAACCCTGGTGTGCGGAGGTTGTGGATACTGTGAAGAAAGTGCGGGGATGAATGAAATGATACACGGTATATTAATGTAATTTACGATGAGACTGTGAGGGAAGCCGAGGAAGAGAGTGGTATTACGAGAGGAGGAGAAAGGTTTCAAAAAGAGAAGAGGCAAAGGACAAGGGAAGGTCCTGCTATGATCGAAACACAAGACCATGAAGAAATACCAAATGGGATGAAGTGACCCTACAGTGATGACGAGGATGACCAAGCTATGTCCATGTTAGAGGTAATATCAACCCCCAATAGCAACGTACCCACACCTCTGCACACTACACAACATTCAGGAAGAAACGCAAGTTCAACACTAGCTTGTCCAACGTTCCAGCAACACTCTAATAGTAGTGGATCAATGACTATAGGAAGAAGGCCTAGGATGCTAGGAGATGACGTGAAGTTACCTTTATTTCATGGAAATAGGACTGTGCATCCTAACCAATACTGGTTTCTGTGTGATGCGGTGTAGACTGTTAGAAAAACTACGGATGATGATTTCAAGAAGGGCCAATTGGTGATCACTCTTTGGGGTCACGCACTAGATTGGTACATGAAATTTATACAAGTTCCCATGAGTACTCTAGTGAAGACTCTGACAGGAGTTAGAAAAGGATTAATTGAAGAATTTAGAAAACTGAAGTCGGAAGCACAATACATTACAGAACTAAAGGAGATTAAGCAATTCCCTAACGAAACTGTTTGGGATTTTGACCAAATATTTAAGGTTCATCGCGATGTTAGTATCTCATATCAAACTATCATTGATGCAGCAGAAGATTGTGACACAGAGTGAGTCTTTGAAATCATGATGAAGTTTGAAGCTTCACCTATTAGAGACAATGCAGTCGGTATGAACCAGATTCAGACGTAGCTGGTGAATTTGACACTCTAGTTGCAAAATATCAATAAATGAAAGGAACACCGTGAAGAATTTTGGTGTACGTGATGTTGCACAGATGGACACACTAAGGATAATTGCCCAAATTTTCTGAATTACCTATTGTTTGGAGCATCGAACCCATTGAGTTGTGGAGGTTTTCCATGGTGCCATATTTTTCAAGTGTACGGGCATTGACATGAATATTACGGAAATATACAGAAGATAGTGACGATAAGGATTGTCACACATATGAGCTACTCCAGGAAAGAACACATGACTCGTACTATGTGAAGGGAGAAGACCATCGATCAGTACAACAACCATAGCCTCTTTAGTAGCTCGTACAACCACCACATCAACCACAATTTGTACCATAGTTCCAACTATAGATGTAGTTATTACCACACCCACAACTACAATAGTAGTTTGTGCTACAACCTCAGTATAATTAGATTTAAATGGTGGCACAACACCCACAGTATGTTCAGTCAGTGCAGTACATTCAACAACAACCAAATCCACCGTAGCAGTAGTACAATTATCCGCAGTATCATCAATAAGGAGGATTGCTTGGAGGATTCCAAGGAGGACAAGGTGGAGGCTTTGGTAAAGGAGGAGGATGAGGTAGCGAACCGGTACAATGTTATAATTTTGGTGTATTAGGACATTATCAGAGAGACTGTCTTCAGTTGCAAGTGCAAGCACAATACACATTTTGCATTGCTTTCTATCACACGGTTGAGAACTGTCCCAGCTGATCCCTAGCTGGTAGGAAAGAAAATTTCCATAGTTTCAGAATTAGAATCGGTTACAGAATTAGAACCAGAACAAATTGTAAAACTAGAACTAGTTGCAGAATCAGGCTCATAATCAAGTTCCTATTTAGAACCAAAATCAAATTCCAATTCAAAAGCATAATGCAAATCAGAACGTGAACCAACAAGTGAATCCACTGTTGAACTAGAACCAAAGGCCAATGGTTGCGATGATCTCAAAAGAGCCCAAGACGAAGGATGTTGATGTTTTTTTTGTCACTCGCGGAGGTGTGATGACTAGAGATGATCTCCATTTCCACAGGTCTAGTTGGCTCAAAACAAGAAGGTGCAATTTAATGTCAACACATAGAAGGATACATTCTTTGAAGCATGGGATGAGATGTGTAGAAATATGGGTAAGTTGTTTGTTTATGAAATTCCCACTGCTTTTGATTTAGCTAGGGACGCAGGACTATCATGATACCATGATACCTTGTATAACTTCTTTGAAAGTTGTTTATCACTGGAAAGAGATACCGATGCTTTTGTTGAGATTGAATATTTATTGGATCAACTGGATAAAGGGTGGAGGGACTCCGCGATGAAATATTTGAATAAGAAAAATACGAGAAAAGAGATCCACATGAATATTCAGCTTGGGGACTATCAGGTTGAATCAGTCATTTTGGATCTAGGCTTAGATGTTAATATTCTGACAAGACAGACATGGCAGAAGATGGGGAGACCAACACTAGTTTGGTCTCCTATGTAGCTGTGAGTGGCTAATCAAGCCAAGGTAACACCAATTGGGCATGTGTCACAACTGGTAATGGATGTTGAGGGTATGAAGACTTATGCCGACTTCAATTTTATTAACATTTCTTATGGTGGAGGCTCCTATCCCGTGTTGTTGGGGATTGAATGGGACAATGAAAGTATGGAAGTGATCAATTTTAAGAAGCACGTGATGAACTTTGAAAATAAATACATAAGTCATTGTTCCGATGAATCCAAATAAAGGGTAGAGTTATGTTGAACCAATGAAGGATGAAGTGGGAAGAGGTTGAGATCATGCCTATAACATTTTATAAGATTACATCCATTCAACTGTCGATGGGGAACTTGGCTAGTGCAGTTCTATCTCTGCGTCTTTTGACTCTGATGATGATGGGGAACCATGACCCCTTGGAAATTTAAACTTAATCCTCAAACCTCCCCGATCCCATATCTCAATATCCAAACCACCATAAGCTTTACTTATGTAGATATGTATAGTCAATTGTTCTTCAAGACTATCTATATTCCTCTTTATTCCATACCTCCTCTTGGAAATTCTTTGCATAAGCTTCCACATCTCATCAATTTCATCATACAACCTTTCTCTTTGATGAAACGCCTGTATCTGGGTGTCCTCCTCAATCATAAGAATATAATCATCCTTATTATCCTATGTTGCAACACACTCTTGCTCATAAGTGTTTAAAACCTCAAAAGGCTTCTCCCATTGCTGTAACACAACAGATTATTTAACACTTCCTTCAATATCTTCAGCCCTATCATGAGCTGCCATATTGTCTCTCAAGACAATTTATTCCTCTATATTTTTCTTTAGCTAATGAAAATAAATTTTATTTCCATCAGGAAACTATGCTTCCTCATTGTTATCCAAACTATCCATTTTCACAATACCTATAGCAAAGTCATCAAATAAATATTAAAAACATACACATACCACCACATGTCCATGGTTTCACCTTCATCTTCATCCTCTCTAGTATGTTCAACAATATTCAGCAATTATCCTCTTCTTTCACTTGTGCAACATGTAGTTCAACACATATCATTAGTATTAAGAACATAAGGCTCTTCAGTCTCAACTAATTCCTTCACTTCCATCATTCCATGTTGACAAATTTATGCACAAAATATTTGAAATCCGCAATGGACTTCTCATCAACATCCTTATTTTCCCCTGTATACTGATATGAACTCCTTTCCATGTTCATGAGTTTATTAGCAAACTCTATATCAGCATCCTCTTTCTCTTTAGCAAGGTACACACCTTGCTCAGATTCACACATGATATGAAATTCCTCCTCATGCTCATATTCTATGATATTTTCCTCTTCCTTCATCCAATCACTAAGCTTGTGTTTCATATTCCTATCACATAACCATTTTATAGTAAATCACACTTTCCTCTTCAACTTCCATCCATAATATTGATATTTTGTATCTTATTCATGCAAAAGTTTTTCCACTATACTAAGCCTTTCCTTCATCTCGGTAATCTCTCTGCCAAATTTACTTTAGTTCACCCTCCTAACACCAATTGCACTAGAATCTTCCTTTACTCTCTTGTGGTTTCCTCTTCAACCCTTTAGATGATTATCAATAACCTTTCTCACTACCTCCATGAGTTTATCCATACTCATAATAAATTGCAATCAAGCCTCCCTTCTCACTGCCTCGTCAAGTTTCCTCCTACTTGACCTATTGGCATTCTCTTGGTTCTCACATGGAACCTTTTGAGCAAGCACTAAGCTCTCTACAGGATTAACACTTAAATTCATTTCCTACAGCACTCTGCTGTGAGGGTTCCCTTACCACAATACCCCCTTAATTCCTTTGTTTAGAAATCAACAATCTTCCGTCAACCTGGAAAAAATAAAAATAAAAAACTTCTCTTCATTGTATCCAAATATTTTGCACCTTTCTGATACCAAACTGATCCTAGGACCCTCTTGTATAAGTCTTTACATGGACTTATACTCAATTTAGTCGTCTCTAAATTTAGTAGAAGCTATAAATTAACCAACCCGGCCAATGGTCCCTTTAGTGCTCAACGAAAAGTGGAATTGAAACCTTCGATGAATTGAATTTCATAAGGATTTCTCTCCCATCTCTAGAAATTAACTCACCTTCTAGTTCATCGGTGAAATGACTGACAACCATCAGACTGTGGACTCTAAGTAGAACAAAGCATATGTGAAATAAATTTCATGCACATCGGCATTTCCTTTGTCCGCACTAATTTGCCCAGCAAAATAGCTAACCACCACTGATCTGATTCCATGACCAACCTCGTCCATTGATATTTATCGTCTTTGCAATGATTACTCTCCAATTTCATATCCCAACTCCCTTTTTATCCTCCTTGCTATTTATTCGACGAAATTCCTTCTGACCGTAGATCTTTGGCACTTTCATATCTCTACCACACGATCGACAATCATGAGGATAATTTAACTCAGATAGTGTTGGGTTATATCATATGTAACTCCAATCCATGAAATCAACTTTCAGCCGTGGAGTTTCTCCTACCACGGTCTAAACCTTCCACATAGGTACGAACTTAGGCCTTTTTTACCATCGATCCTTGTAGTGATAAATCATTGATCCAGAAACCTATAACAAGGTGATTTTTAAGAATTCCATTCAATAAATCTCAATAATTGTAAACCTAATTCCTCCTTCAATTGATCAAAGAATCGATCAATCTATTTAGTATTCTGTCACTCTTGGAATCCCTGAATTTACACACAAGATTATCAACTATTAACAGAGATCTAATCAAACATTCATTCATATGCTTATGAAATCACACATTTAGATAGAGTTATAAGTTCATACAAAGATTATGCTAAAATACGCTTTTTCATTCACCCAATGAAACTGTACATATAAAATTGTCTCAGAACCTATGTTCTGATCTCCTTAGTCCAAATACATATTTGATTGGGCTTGCATAAGCCATATTTACTCTGTTCTTACTACTTCTATCTTTGATTCTACTACCTCCTATATTTCCTTCTAGGCTTACATATTTATATAAATACTTATCGAAATAATTCTCCTAAACAACTTATCGAGACCTTAAATATCTCAACCATTTCCTAAGTTGCTACTTTCAAAACCTAATTACAACAAGCTCCCAAATCTAACTCTATGATTCACTGCCATAGGATAGGGCTTTGTTACATGACTCATCACCCATATAGAATCATATATTACATAGGTTTTCTTACAATGTGATATTTCAAAGGCCATCAATTCAGAATTGAGGACCCCTTCTAGGTATGATAAAACATTGAGATTGGAATTTGAATGGAGATTAGGATGCTCCTACATCAGTATCAATCCATGTTGAATTGTGATAATCACACCATTTCCTTGTATGATTTTGTTAGCTGCTATCCCAATTATCTTTCTTAAATTTCTTCTTTTGATGGTCGGGCTTTGGTGGAGTCAGATGAGAAGGGTTATTGAACTTGTTGAAGTTGGCTGGTGAATTCTTGTATGATGCTTGACCTATTGGATTGTTCATGAAACATGATTTTCCTTTTTGTTTGGCTTCAATATTGCTGGTGTAATGGAATGAATCTGCAAGCATACCAAGATTTAGAAGCTCCATCTATTCCTGAATGTATGGGGATAAACCACTAATGTACTTCAGGACAAGCAATTTTTCTTCTTCTTGGATGCCAATTTTATCCATGAGTTGATAAAATGAGTTAGTATAACTCTGCATAGACTGGTATTTCCACTTCCTTAGCTGTTTCCACTTCTTATACTGTTGTTCAAGATATTTGGGTGGCTAAAACTCCTTTCGGGCATACTCAACAAATTTTACCCATGTGTCTATTGGGTGGCCTTATTTTCCATATTTTTCTATAAATTTTCCTACCAGCAATGTACATAGGTTTACATCTTTAAGGACACAATGGTGATGTTTTTCGCTTTGAAGAGTTGATTCATGGAGTAGTAAGATTCTAGTTGTTGTAACCAATTGTCAATGGATTCTGCATCAATATTTATTGCACGATTTGGTATGTCTAGATTCATTTGTACTTTGAAGGGGATGATTTTATCATAGTGAGGTTGCATCAAGGTTTCCTCGGAGTTCAAAGTGAATCAAATGGGAATCTCACTGAACTAGGAAAACATTTCGATCCACTGGTGAGCCAGTGCTTTTTCTATGAGTTTTTCTGTCTCGTCAGTTGCATGTCTATTGTCTGCTTCTTCGGCCATCTTTTCTGAACTTGAAGGAAGTGTATGCTTGTGTTTTTGAGTTTACGAGCATGTTTGAACATGAATAAGTTAAATAAATTCAATGAAAGTACTTATATAACTTAGGATTCGATCAAGATCAAGCTTGGATACCAATGATCCAGGTCATGCCCAGGTGCACAGTGGGGACAACAGTCAACTGAATGAGTCGAGTACTATTATGGCAGAAGCATATTAGAATAAAAATTAAAGAAAGAAACACACTAGTTCGAAATAAAGTATCCACAGAGATAATATGCAAGAATTCGAATGTTGAGATGCTTTGGTAACTACTCATTACATTCAGTTACAAAAGAATTTATAACGGTTCAAAAGTTTAACTGTCACATATGACTAGAAGAAAAAGACATTATGTCGATGTTCGACAGTTGTTGATCTCAAAAATGCATGTGAAGATGATGTATGTCGAGTGTGAAACCTATCGAGGTCGGTTGTGTCGAGGTTCAAACTTGTTGAAGCTGATGTGGAACTTGTCGAAGCAGTCAAAGTAATCGAAGCAATCGAAGTGCTATACTTTATCGAAGTTCAAAAACATGCCAACTATTGTTTGGATCAGCCTTGTGGATGTTCCACATATACTTCATCTTCTAGATATCCATTCGAAAATTCCAGCTTAACATCCATTTTATAAACATGCCATTTGTTTTGTACAGCGATGGCCAAAATAGTGTCGGCTGTATCCATGCATGCAACTAGTGCAAAGGTTCTATTGAAATCTCTATTGAGTTTCTATGTGAACCCTCTTTCGTCCATTATTTCTTTTTGCTTATACAAATTCCCATCAACATATTTATTTTTCTTGTCAATCCATTTAACACTGATTACATCCTTATCTTTTCGTACATCAACCAGTTCGCATGTCTGGTTTCTCTCAATGCATTGTATTTCTTCATTCATGGCTTGTGCCCATAACTCATTTTTGTCACTTTTCTCAAATGTTAGTAGATCATCAATTTGTGAAAATAATGCAAAGAGAGAGAATGATTTTGGTGTACCAACTTCATATATTTCAGGTAGACTTCTTGTCTTCACTGGATCTATTGATGTCGACTTCAACAAACTATCTAATGGAGTATAGTGTCCTCTTGGTGTGCTTGATGGTGTAGCTTGAGATGTGACTTGTGTCAACATCCCTTGTGCTGAACCATGTCATGGTGTCATGGGATTCATCATTGTTGTGACCGGTTGAATTGCATGTGGTGTTTGAACCACTTCCTCTTTCATGTCATCATGCTCGACATTTGACACAATATTGACATTATTCTCTATGGTTCCATCCCATGATTCATTCCTGATGAATTGAATGTTGTCAATGATAATTACTTTCCTTACAACAAGGTCATATAGCTTGTATGCTTTTGTGTCTTCAGAGTAGCAAACAAAAATACATTTCTATCCCTTTTTGTCTAATTATTTCTCATCTCATCCTGCACATGAGAATATGCAACACAACCAAAAAATTTAAAATGAGAAACACTATGATTCATAAATGTCCATGCTTCTTGAGGAACCTTGTTCTTCATGCTCTTTGTCGGACGCTGGTTCGTAATATATATAGCAATTGCGACTGCTTCAACCCAATGTTCATTTGGAAAATGGTTGGTTTCCAACATGTTGTGCGTCATCTCGATAACGATTATGTTTTTTCTCTTTGCAACATCGTTCTGTTGAGGTGTATACCACGCAGTGAATTAATTTTATATGCCATGGGTTTTGGAAAAATTTAGAAATTTATTCGAGACATATTCACCTCCTATGTTCTTCCTTAAGATTTTAATGTGATATCCACTCTGGTTCTCCACGAGTGCTTTGAACTGCTAAAAACAACTAAATGCATCATATTTATGTTTCAGAAAATATACCAATGTTTTTCTTGAGTAGTCATCAATAAAGTAAGAAAATAATTTCAATCCCCTATGGATAATGTCTGCATTGGGACACAAATATTAGAGTGCACAATCTCAAGTGGTTTGCATGTTGTGTATGAATTTCTGACTAAAAAAATATCTCTATGCTACTTACCAAAAATTTATCCTTCAAAAAATCAATCGGGTTTGTCAATCAATGGAAATCCTTTCACCATATTCTTCGTGTGCAGTAGATTCAACCCACCAAAAATTACATGTCCAAATCTGAAATGTCACAGCCGGGAATCATCCTAAAATTATGTTTGAAACGATGCTTAAATTTCAGTGTTTCCATTTTCTTTATTGTTGCAATGTGTGATTGCTTCTTTGATTTCTTCCTTGAACACAACACTTGTATTTTTTTTTCATCTCATGCCTAGAACTATCCTCAATGGAAACAAGTGATTTCTTGTCATTAACACTTTTTCTATCAACTATTTGCTTCTATGTATGTCTTTAATCACGCAATGATTGTCCTCCATGTAGACTCTGTAACCTTTTTGTATCAATTTTCCAATACTCAACAAATTGTGTTTCAGACCTTCGACATGGTAAACATCAGGCATAAAATTTCGCTCCCCCTATTTGGTTAGAATACCAACAGTACCTTTTCCCTAAAACAATGACTTGCACTAATTTATCTAGACTAGAAAACAAATTTAAATTACTAGTCATGTGATTGCTTCAGCCTGAATCTAAATACCGTATGTCGCAGGGAATTTCTTGGACAATGCTGCATTTGATTAGGGATGCACATGCCATTAACACTGCGCTTGACGAAGTGTTTTTGTTCATTGACTGGTTCTATATTTTCCTTCCTTAATCATACTTCTTCTTCTTGCATTTGTTGAAATTACTCGAATAACTAATAGCAAGGGGGGGGGGTGAATCCGTTATTTCTAAATATTAAAACATTAAACCATTATTATTGATTACATATTTATAGTTATGATAATGCAACAAGTATAACAGAATAGATGATGATTATCAATCACACACACATGATAGCTATAGAAAATATTCATTTTTATTTGAGCACCTACTGAAATGAGGCTGCAACCTCTATTTTACAAAATAGTTCTTGCGGAGAGAACCAACCGTCATGCTTTTCTAGCACTCACTAAAATAACATTCTCCAACTACAACTGAGTGAAAGCATCAACCTTCACTTGTAAAGGCTCCAACTTATACATAGAAGACACCATGTTTTTCCTAGCACCACCCTACCACCCTTGTTTCTCATATTTAAACATGTTTAGTACAATATGTAGAAAAACACATATAATAATACATACCAACTATGTTCTAATATACTTATGGATTTGCTTATGCACCTTGGTTCCCCTGATTGTCTCTATTCTGGATATTCTTGAAAGAACTTAGAGTCCTTTGTCATTCTGCAATCTCCACTTCGACGACGATCCATGCACCAACTCTCTATCTGCAAAGAGCGCGGCCATTCCTTCACCATGAACATCCTTTTATACATATAAATCTTTAAACCCTTTACCTGTTCATATGCCTGATGGTCCATTTCCATAACTGATCAAACCATTCAATGCCCTATGACATATAAGAAGTCCAATCACTGAGAAATCATGATCTTTTGCAATGCATCTTCGCCATTTGGCTTCTTATCCAATTTTCATTTTTTGCAACTCAGTTGTTCCACAATTTTATTTCTTCAATAGATCAATGTTTCCACACTTATGGTTCCACGTGATTCTTCTGCACCATCGATTTCATGCAGCCTTTCTTCTTATCGTTGATACGAAGTAGAAATTTAAAAAATGCCTACTTTCGCACATTGTTTTATGTAATTTCAATCTGCGTCGTCGATTTCTTGAACAAACTTTCTCGATCATCGATCTTAGATCTACTGTGGGATGAAGATCCTGGGTTTTCAACATTTTTGTAAACAACTTCCATACTTCTCTGCTTTTCATCTTCTACTTGCAAAACTCCTTCCACGTCATCGATTTCTTGTGCACTCTTTCTCGACCATCGATCTTAGATCTGGTGTGGGATGCAGATCTCAGGTTTTCAACATGTTTTTAAACAAATTCCATACTTTCTGCTTTATGCACTCACCTTTTCCCCATGTGAAAATAAAAAATTGGAAACCTTACTTCATTGAATTTTGAGCCTCAACTTCCCTCACTTCCACACTTCGGTCCTTCTGCACTCTCACACTTCCACACTTTCGCAGTTCACTTTTTTGGCTTCTGTACTTCGAAATAAAAAAACCAAGCTTCTAGCCTTAGTCGTTTCCTATTCTACCACTTTCCGCTTTCCGACTTCGAAAATCGAAAATATAACTTTTCTTATTCTCGAACTTTTATACTTCTTCCTTTCCTCTCTTGCAATCGTCTTCCCAAACTGTCAATATATTTCAGGCTGGATCTCGATTGTCGATATATTTCCTGGTGTATCATGACCATCGATCTGTATTTTGATGTAGAGAAGGAATTAACTCTGTGGATCTTCATCTCTTTGATGCGCAAATTAAATACGATTGTGGGTCTATTTGATGATGTACAAGCCATGGATTATTCTGAGTCCTCTGCTTATCTGGATGATATGCTTGGAACTATGTTGCCAATGATGACAACCAAATCATACTCTGATCTGTTTCCACATGACCACAAAGCCTATAACAATATCCCCCTTTGGAATTGATGGAAATCTTCAACTTCTGGATGCATGCTATACTAGTAATCATCAATATGTTTATCTTCTTTAACAAACAACTTCTCTCCCTTTAACATCAATGTCAAAGAGGACTCTATATCACAGCTCTCCCTATCAAAGTGAACAAGTTATTTGGAATAAGATATGATACCTAGGTTCTAGCATATGTACTCTAACTATCTCTTTGGTAATTGTTTAGTGAACATATCAGCAGTTTGTTCTATAGAAGGAATAAAACTCAATTGAACTACTATGTTTGTAACTTGCTCCATTAAGAAGTGATACTTAGTAAGTATGTTATTATTCTTGGAATGAAGGAATGTATTTTTGGACAAACTAATGGAACTGGTATTGTCACAATGGAGAGAAATGGGATCATCATATTTTACCTCCAATTCTTCTAGTGTCTGAATCATCCATATTATTTGTGTACAGCAGGTTGCAACAGCAATGTATTAAGCTTCTATTGATTGAGCCTTGCTTCTTACTCAGCCATGCAACTAAATAATCACTTAAGAAGAATGCACCTCCACTTGTCTCTTTCTTTCACCCAAATAGTTTTCCCAATCAGCATCTGAATATGCAATTAACTGAAGATTCAAATTTCTAGCACACCAAAGACCATAAATTAGTGTTCCCTTGAAATATTTAAATATCATCTTAACATGCACCAAATGACTTTTCTTAGGAGGGACTGAAATCTACCTACCATTCCAACATCTTGCGTTATATCAGGACGAGATGTTGTGATGTATAATAGACTTCCTATCATTGACCGATATGTTCTTTGATCAACATCAGGTGAGGGATCATCCTTTCCAAGTTTATAGCTAACAACCATAGGTGTACTAACAGATGATGCATCTTCCATCTGAAATTTCTTCAACATGTTCTTCAAACAGTTCTTTTGGGAGAGAAATAAACCTTTAGAACTTTGAATAATGTGAAGACCAAGAAAGATTGACAATTATCCTATCATTGACATATCAAACTCAAATTGCATGGAATTAGCAAACCATTGCACAAAAGAATAATTAGTGCATCCAAATATAATGTCATCCACATACGTAAAAACAACTAATAGATTATCACTTTCATATTTGATATACAAGTTACTGTCAAAAGTAACTTTCTTGAATCTTGTGTCATGTAGATATTTATCCAGTCTATAGTACCAGGCTCTTGGTGCTTGTTTCAATCCATATAGATCCTTCTCTAGTTTGTAGACATTGTCAGGCTTGTCTGTCAGTTAGAATCCTTTAGGTTGCTCTATATAAACTTCTTCTTATAGATCTCTATTGAGAAAAGATGAATTAACATCCATCTGATACACTTTGAAGTTTTTATGAGTGTTGTTGTAATCTATCAGATCACATAGGGTTACCAATAATACGCATATAAACATATAATCATAATAGACACAAGAGATAGAATGGTAAGGTAGAATAACAGTCGTATTAATAAGTCACATGAGGTTCCATACATCATAAAACTGAACCAAGTTCTCATCTGGATTAATAGCCTAATATATATGATTACAAACGGTTACAAGTAACTACCTGTCAGTTCATTCAACCAACATGAATTTATGCATCCAACCTAATCTCCGATTAGTCGGCTACTTGACTAGTCAGCTCACTAACTAGCCCCTCCAACATCTCCCCCAGGAACAAAATATTTCTTCATCCCGAAGAAACAAGGGAGGTACTCAACATTGCACTGTTTAAGGTAGTTACTTCTACTTTGGTTTGGCTTCATGGACTGTGCAGTTGGATGGTTGGTCGTTTCTACACACATACTTCCACAATGGCTTCTGAAGTAATGGCCAACTAGTGTTGAAACTCTGTACAATTCTGTAGCACTTTTTAGATATCGATAGTCAAGGTTGTGATGCTTGACAGAGTTGACATTTTCTCCTAGATGGAAATATCTGTGATGATTTTAATGTCAAGCCCCATAAATTGAGTCTTTTCTTCTGTTGTATCCAGTAGTCTCTTCACCTATGAGTCGATTGTGTTCAATTTGTCGAGGCTTGGTAGTGCTTGTTGAACTCACTGATGTGCTTATTTTTCTAGTTTCTGTAATTTTGTTGTTTCCAATAAAATTTGACTTTGTATTGTATTCCTCATTGTTTTTTCAAGGCCTTGCCTCTTTTATATTTCTTGGATTTGCTCATGAGTCTATCAGGTTTGCTGAAATACTTGTCCATAGTAGGCGTGCCAATTACGGAGTACTTCTTCTAGTAATGATGCATTCTTCTAAGTGGTCCTGCAGTACCTTATGAGCTTCAGAGAATGTTGTGTACTGTTGTCTCAGTAATCTGTATGTTTCCTCTTTTTGATCTTCTTTCATAAGTTGTAGTTGTACTTGTAGGTCCGACACCACAATTTCAAATAACTGATATGATTTCTCTAGTGGCTTGTCGTTGTCTACCTCTAATGGTCCTGGTATGATTTTTTGAATTAAATTTCTACAATTTGACAGAAATTCAATTTGCTCTTTCTTAATGCTTTCAAGTTGTTCTCGTTTGGTCTCTCTTCTTGTTGCTTCTTCTGTGGCAAGGGTCGCTAAGAGTTGACCCAAATATCCATCTCTTAATTTCTCTATGTCAACTGCAGTAGTCGATCCTAGTTGGTTGAGGTGGATCACTGTCGGTGTTTGTTCTTTGTGGTGGTCTTTTTTATTTTTATCTTTTCTCTTCCTTTTGTGTCTATGTTGGTCGACCTGTTGTTCTTTCTATGGTTCTGCAAGTGGTTGATTTTCAGGCGGTTGATTTCCCCACTGCTGATCTTCATTGGGTGAAACTTCATTAGTTGGGGGGGATTTCTGGTTGAGCTTCTTGGGTAGAGCTTGGATCTTTGTGTGTATATGGTGGGTTTGAAACGGTTGGTGCAAGGTTTGGAAAATTTTCTGGATTCAGGGGTGGTGATGGACATGGTGAGTGGTCTAGTGTAAGTGGTCTGGTTAGGATGTGTTCAGTTGATGGGGGATCTTTGACTTTTGGTGGTGAGTTAGCTGGGTCATCTGGGTCGATAGAGAGTATGTTGTCAATCTCTTGATTTATTGCTAAAGTATCTTCCTGGTCATTCTCTTCTAAGTCTCCTACTAGTTCATTGGCTGGTAAAGAATGGTTAATACTTGATGGTGTAAACGATGAAGTGCGGCTTGTGACAATTTGAGAAGTTTTGTCAGGGTTCCTTAAGTATTTTGATCTGATATTTCCAACATATCTTGGTTTCTGGGGTATTTGGTCGATTTGCTATGAGAGGGTTTGGTGTGCTAAGCTAGACTCGATTAATGTGCGGTTTGTGGCAATTTTATGAGTAGAGGTGAGTAATTTGGGGATTTTTTCAATAAATTCTTGGAAGTCGCCATCGTGGTCAAATCGTTCTTTTAATGTCTCTAGCATAGCATTTTTATAGATATCGATAGGACTAATGGTAAGTGGTTGTGGGATATCTTCATGTGTGATATGGGTTGCGGATGGGAGTGGGGGGGTGAAAACTAAATCAATAATCTCTTCATTGACTGGAGGATTTGTAGTTTTTACCTTTTTCGGTCTGCCTTGTTTCACTCCTATGTCGATGAATCACTTGAATTGTGTTTCGACTAATATTTTATTTGTTGCAACATGTTCTATGATGTTGAGAGCAGTAGCCAATAGTTCTTTTTCATCTTCTAACTCTTATAAAATAAGTTTTCTCTTCCCTTTCGCTTTTTCTTGACTGGATTTTTTCCTTGAGGTTGATATTTCCTTTGCTATTTTTCTTAAATTTTATTTGGTCATAGCATACTATGGATGATCTGATTCAATATCTTCTTCTATTTTCTCTTCTCCTCCCTCCTGCTGATGATTCAGGATGATACTTTGTTCTGTCGATGCGACCGCCTGATGTTCAGTCGGTGCACATTCAATTTGGAGGGGTTGTGGAACAGTTACCAGTTGGAGCTTACTAGTATCCTCTATTGGTGTGTCCTTCAACATGAAGGAACTGATATATAGATGGAGTTCATAATCCTCCTTTTTTTCCTGGTTGGTCAGGGGTTCCTCAATAGGTTGATTTGTTGATTTGGCCTTTGCTGGTATCGACAGCTTGGTATTGGATTGTCGAGCTAGCTCTTGGAAGATCTCATTGACTGAAGGATAATAGTTGAGATGTTTTTCTTTTGCTTTTTCCCCCTGCATGTGCCAGACTGTAGTGTGGTCGAGCTCTAGTTGAATGTGTGTTGTTTTTGTATACTTTTTTGGATGTTCTGAGGCACCCTCCATCTAGTTGTCTAGATTTTTAGAGTCTAAAACCAATTTTCAAGCAATACTTTGCCATTTTCTAGTTCTTTCAGAGTTCCATTATGTGAAAATGGTTTGAAACGCCACATGTGATATTTGCATGGTTCTTGGAATTGCTTATCTCGAACTGGACATAAGTGGTACATGGCTATCCAAATTATCAGTGATGGGAACTTGATAATTCCAGCTGACTCCTGACATTTTTCACAGATAGTCTTGAACATGTCTACAACATATTGGGCCCAGCTGTAAATTCTCCCTAAGTCTGCTATTGTGTCAATGGACTCCAACATTTTTAGCTTCAAATCACTCACTCGTCCTATAGGGGTGAGTCATGGTGCTATGATTTTGAGAACTATTTGTGGTGTATGGGCTTGTATTTGACTGATCATTAGCCCTTTTGAGTTCTTCCCTAATGATGTCCCTGCTATTCGTTCTACTAATCTGTCCTTTATGCTGATAGGAGCAGGTTCGCGCTGGTTTGAAAGTCCGATAAGCTTGTATATGACCTTGCCAAAAATTTCCACTGGTTTGTCGAAGTAGAATTTGCCATTGTGGTACCGACTGATGATAAATTTTGCAGCGGTTTCTTTTGTCTGACTGAAACTCGCCACAAAAGGTGTATTCATGTAATTGATAATGGTACTGTGGCTTATTTTCTCTGCTTCCTGTGTCATTTTCTTATCTACATAGGCCCATTCTTTTATTTCTGCCTCGATCTTTTCCCATGAAGTTTTCTGTAGCTTTGTGTTTTTAATATTTCTTAATCTCCTTACGAGTGGGGTTTCAGTGGATTCTAGCTCTTTTGTTTTGGTAGCTACAGATCTTGTTTGCTTTGGGGCCATTTTGTCGATCTCTTGGTCGGATTTCTTCACAGTGTTTCTGCTCTCAAATTTCTGAATACTTGGTTGCTCTATTTCTTCGAAACGTGGTAAGAAATAATTTTCTGACGTAGTATTTATAGGTGGAGTGGATGGTGTTTTTTTTTATGAATGTATTAATGGCGTAAATGATGGTTCAGGACAGTCGATTGATGTCGTGCTTAATGTGTTATGGTTTTGGCGCTCCTTTTGACTGTAGGCATGAAGGCGTGATTTGACCTTTGGAGTCGTCGATCGATGTTGATCTTAGGTTGGTCGATGATGGCATGTCGATGGTAGGGATGTCAATTGTCGAAGTGCGGTCTACTCCGTCTTTCAAAATTTCCTGTCATTCTAGCTTATTAGTGATGGCTCTTTTTGTTGTTTTGGGGTTTTTTTTGTTTTTTAGATTTTTATGGGTTTTTTTAAATAGTTATGGTTGTTTTTTTTATAAATTACTTAGTTTTGGTACCGTTTTAGTCGAGCACCATTAACAAGTTTCCTAAATACTATGCCTTGTAACGTTCTTAGTCAAACTAATCCGTTGGCATGAATTTCTTAGACAACGTAAAGTCCCATCCATTATGTGTGTATATTTTTACGTTTTCCTTTCACTCGACTATTATACAGTAGAGAAAGATCTATGATCGACAAAGTTTTTGTTTTAATGTTCTGATCATGCCAAGCCTGCTGCTGCTGTATTTGAATTTCAGTCGGTTCTTCCTGCCTTCTTCGACATCGATGTGTAGGATATCTGCTATCACAGGTTTTTTTTGTCGAAAATGTAGGGGAACGACTGCTTCTTGGTCGTAGACTAGTCAAAACAGTGTTTGGTTTGCCAATCGTTTGTATGTTGTCCTATAAGCCCATAGAACTACAGGGATTTTCTCATCCCACTAGTCCTTGTCGATATTGCATATTTTTGTTAGACCCTTTGTTAGTGTTTTTTTAAATTCCTATATTACTCCATTCGACTAAGGATGATAAGCTATACTTCATCGGTGGTCAATTTTGAACTGGTCTATCAATGCATTGATGGTTTTGTTAATGAAGTGCGACCCTTGGTCACTGATTAAGGTTATTAGGCATCAAAATCTAGTAATTATGTTTTCATAGATGAAATTAGCAGCTACCTCACTGGAACAGGTTTCAACAAGTTCTACCTTTCCCCATTTGGTTACATATTGTACTGTCGTTATTATATACCTCACACTTGTTCTTTTTGCTGGTATTGGGAATGGTCCTATGAAGTCGATGGCCCAAATTTGAAATGTCAAACTTCAGTTTATTGATATTAAGGAATTTTCTATACTAGGCAAAGGTCAACCCAGTTGTTGGCATCAGTTGCATTGGCTAACAAAATTCTTGCATTCCTTGTATAGGGTCGGCCACCATAGTCCTGACTATTGGATTTTCTTGGCAATTTTATCTACCTGGAAATGTCCTCTTGTCAGTCCATAGTGAGCTTCATGCATACTTTTTTCTCTTTTGTGTTCTAATACACATCACTAGAGGATGTTGTTTAAGCCCATTTTATATAAAAATCCATTTATGAGGCTGTATGGTGTAGCTTCCATGGCTAAGATTTGTTTATTTTTCATGCTCATGCCCTCTGTTGCTTGACCATTCTCTAGAAATTGTGCTATTTCCTCTAATTCTATTGAGACAACTTCTATTTGGAATAAGTGTGCGTCCTACAGGTCATATTCAACTCCCGTCGTCTCCTTCCCCGTGTCGATCCTCAACAAGTGGTCAGGTCCGACATTTAGTTTTCTTGGTCTAACGATGACTTCGAATTCAAATTCCTGGAATACTAATAACCATCAAAAAATTCTCCCATGATGCAAAGGTTTTTTTATGAGGTAATTCAATTCCTGGTGGTCAGTATAGAAGATAAAAGGGTTGGCTAATATGTAATGTCAGTACTTTTGTAGCACGATGGCCATACCTAATGCTTCCCTCTTTGTTTTCGAATAGTTTCATTCTACTTTGTTTAGTTTTCTGTTGGTGTATACTATTGGACAGTCCATTCCATCATCCCTTGGTTGTGTTAGAATTGTACCTATTGCTAGGCCTGATGCGTCGATATAAACATGGAATTTGACAAAACAATTTGGTAATATGAGGATAGGTTCCTCGACTAGTTTCCTTGTTAATGTATTGAATGATATATTGCATTCCTCTATCCAGTCAAACTCCTGATATTCTCTTAATAGTTATTCCAATGGATAGGTCATATCTGAATAGTATTTGATAAATTTTTTGTAGTATCTAGTATGTCCCAATATTACCCTGACCTGTTTTGGATTTACCGGTGGTTTCAAGTCAAGGATAATCTTTATTTTTTCAAAGTCGACCTTTATTCCTTCTTTGCATACAATGTGCCCTAGTAGTATTCCTATAGGAGTTAGGAAGATCCATTTCCTTATGTTGAGAGATAACTAGATTTGTCGGCATCTTTCCAGCCTGAGCCTTAGCCATTTGAAATGATCTTTCAACATGGAATAGATTGTCCAATTGTCAAAATATACTGCCATTGTTTTGTAGATGCATTCTTGATATTTTTTGACAACAATTCTTGAAAATACTGCAGGTGCATTTTTAGACCAAAAGGCATAACTTTGTAGGAAAATGAGCCGAATTCACATACGAATGTGGTCTTTTTCTTATCCTCCTTGGCTATTGGTACTTGGTTATACCCTGAGAATCCATCTGTAAACAAGTAACATTCATGTCCTACAACTTCATTTAAGATTTTTTCTGCGTATGGTGTTGGGAATGGCCTTGTTATAGTGACTTTGTTTAGTTCTCTGAAATCGACAAAAATCCTCAGTTTTGTCAGGTCATGTTTCTTTGGTTGGATGACCATCGGGCTTGCCCATTCTGAATGGTCAATAGGGTAGATAATTCCTTCTGTGAGCATATTATTGATCTATTTCTTAACTATCTCTTTGTATTTATGAGCTAATTTGTATGGCCTTTTATTTATGGGTTAGTCATTGGGTTTGATGTGAATCTTCATTTCGCCCATTTCATGGACTAGCCATTTTATATATTTATAGTCACGAGTAAATACATCCTAGAATTATTTCAATAGTTTTATTATTTTAGTTGTTTGCTCTTCACTCTAGTAATCGCCAATTCTTTCCAGTTTTGGTCGTTCATCATTTGATATGTCAAACTCTTTAGTTTTAACTTTGGAATCCATTCATTCTAGCGCCTTGGCTTCGTTGATCGGTTGAATCCATTCTTTGAACTCTGAGAATGTAACAGGGAAGTATGCCATGGTCATTCAATCAGTGTCTTGTTTGTCAGTTGTGTCGACTTTAAGTACTATTTGAATTAGTTTTGTTTTTTCTGAGTGATATTATTTCCATCGAAATATTTTTCCTTGCATATTTTCATTTTCCATTTGCAGTCTTGTCAACTGTGGTATTATGTTGGTTTGAATGTTATTGCATGATATTTATGATCGATGATGGTTTGGTATTAGATTGTTGTTTCTAGTCGGTTCTATGAATGCTTTTATCTGATTTTCTATTTCGACTAGATTTTTGTTTTGCGGTATAAAACTGAAGTCCTTGATGATGTTCTCTCTAATTTCGTTCCATTGGAATTATTTGCCTTGTGCTTCTTCCATTTTGTACCATTTATTTGGTAATTTAGTTAGCGTCGAGGGAAATAAGTGTGGCCATGTATTTTTTTCTTTATAACCAAGTCTTGTCCATTCTCTTTCACATGTTCTTATGTGTTCGTTTGGATCTTGCCCTTCGATGAAGATAGGCATTTTCACATGTTTAGTTAGCTTCCTTCCTATGAATATTTCTATGAAGTATGTTGAAGTGGTTGTCCAAGTCTGCAGTCTCGACTGATGGGTGTCCCATCATCGAGCATCTAGTCTTGTAAAGGTTTCTACTAGGATTTATAGTCATCCATGTTCACCTAGGTTCTTAGAGACTTGTTCTATATGAAAAATCGGGGACTCTCTTTCTTTACACCTTGGATTTTGTCTGATACTTGTATTTGTTGGGGTTAAGGTAGGGTATTCCCTAGTTTTCCTTTCGAATATTTTTGGGATGATGGAGACTAAGAAGCATTAATGTGTCAGTTTCTTCTATATAGCTTGAATGGTCCAACAATCCCTTTCTTGAGTTTTGTAGTTTTGGCTTCCAAATCATATAATTTTGTGTCCGAATTATATCCTACTGAGTATTGGATTCTTAAGTGAATTTCACCATAGATATTGGGTTCAGTGTGGTCTTTGTTATTTTGAATTTGATATAATTGTCTAATGTCAACTTCTTCATCGATGCATTCAGTTCACCTTGGGAAGGATGAATAGGGATGATAACATTCTGTCCTTCCCTTTTAATTTTATTTTTTCTTTGTCTAAATATATTGATGCTTTTAGTTTTCTTCCCCATGGTCGACCTATCAAGGCTAGGAAGGAGTTGGATCCTTCTTTAGGGTCAATGATTTCAAAGTCGACTTTGGTTGATATGATTTTTATTGTCATGTCGACATTTCTCCAAACCCCAATGGGTTCGATCAGCCCCTGGTCAGCTAACTTGAGGTATATGCCTCACTCATATAGTCGAGGTCTACCTAACTATTCCCATATATATCGAGTCATAATATTTAATTGTGAACAGAAGTCGAGTACAACTTGTTGAACATGGTATCCTTTGATTTCTAGATTGACGAGTGGGTCGGAATCTCTCTTGTCTTTTTGGTTCAGAATGCATATATTTTTGGTTTGATTTTCTTTATTATTATTGTGCTTCATATTATACAACAAGTCAATGAATTGAGACACCGATTTATTGTTCTGTACTAAATGTATTAATTCTTTAATTGTGTTTTGTCAACTGTCATCAACTTCTTCCTGCCTAGAAAATTATTTA
Source organism: Pseudotsuga menziesii (assembly GCA_001517045.1). NCBI lineage: Eukaryota > Viridiplantae > Streptophyta > Pinopsida > Pinales > Pinaceae > Pseudotsuga > Pseudotsuga menziesii. The sequence goes on along the minus strand of LPNX010061195.1, from coordinate 179,769 downwards.
AACATGTCTGATGCATCATTATATAGTTGTTTTTGTTTTGTCAGGTTAGGATCATCATTATTTTCTTTGATTTTACTTATGCGTGGATTATCATTTCCCGTTTTTGTCCCTTGTCGGGTTACTATGTGCAGGTTCTTTGTATTCATTACATCATGTTTTTGAACACACGACAAGACATAAAAAAAATTATTCTTATTAATCGTGTCAAGCATGGTGGGACAATCCTCTAGTGAGTGACCGCCCACGCCACAGCTAGTACAAAACTTCAGATCAGTTCTATCCTTGTATGGATAGTCAGAATAGTGATGTCCTTCTTTATAACATGCAAAGCACTGGATGGGTTGTCGTGGTCGATTGTCGTGATTTCTAGAAAATCGTCCTTGACCTCCATATCCTCCATGACGGTTGTCATATCGACACTCATATTGACGACCTTCACATCTTTGATTATTTGATTCATTTTGTTCATTGTTCCATGTGACTGCATTTGTTTGGTAGACTGCTTGATAGTTTTTTCAATTCTTCAAGTTTAAGTGGTAGTCAGCAGTTGCGTGACTTTTTACCTCGCTGATTGCGCACCATGATGCTTTGTCATTTTTCATGTTATACTGGCAATATTTTGTTGTATGTTCTCCATGTTCTTGAATAATGTCGTAGAAGCATTTCACTTGAACAAAATGAACGTCCTGTTGACTTATGTCTCGTCGAAAGTTAGCTTTACTGTATCTAACCGTGGAGCATTTTGTGCACTAGATATCCTGATTCTTGAGGTTTAGTTCTTTCAAATATTTTTGCATGATTTCTCGCTGTTCTTCTAGCCTACTATCGACAAGATATGCTGGGAAATCTTCATCCATCTCTACTTGCAGAGCTTTAGTAAGTGCATCTTCGTATGTCTTGAACGTCTCCAAGCTTATGTGCCGCCGTATTTTCTGTGATAGACCTGTAAGAAACCACTGAATTAACAATTTTTTGTCAATTACATAGTCTAGTTGGCTGAGGAGGTCTTTCCATCAGTTATCATATTCCCAGACAGACTCTGCTGGTTTCTGAGATGTTGTTTTCACCTTTTTGGCTGCCTTACGTTTTGTGTCTGGTGTTTTAAAGAAAGATAAGAATTGTTCCTTAATGTCTGATTTGTATGCTTAGGGAGTTCTCTCGATATAAGTCATATACCAAGCCAGTGCTATTTTTTGTAAAGCACCAGCGAACTGTGCCATTTGTCGTTCTTCAACCGTAACTTGATTTACCTCCCATATTGATTCATAGATGAATTGCTGTCATCTAGGGTCTGTCACCCTCATAAAGAGGGATATGTGTTGATACATGACCCATGTCAGTGTCTTTGTCTCCTCCGGGAGGTGGTGGTGGTGGGGGTGGTAGTGGGATACTCTGTGTCTCTCTTTCTTCACAGCTGCTATCGACAGAACCTTCATTCCTGTTAGTCATTTTTTTTGTCATTTCTTCTCCAAGAAGCAGTCGATTCGGTTTGACTTCTTATGTTGATGTCCAGCTGCACTGATGTGTTTACGTGTCCGACTGTTATGTTTCTTGTAAAGCTATGTTTGGTAGGGGGGGTGCTCCTTCATGTGTCGGTTAGAGAAAGTGAATACTTTGGTTGGAAGGGTATGCCTGAAGTGTTACCCAATTTAATTCCTCTGGTTGACGGATTACTAAATTATTATCCTCATTTACTTTGTCATCTATTCGGCTCCATATACCGAACTCACCATCTCTTAATCGCAGGTCCTCTTTGGCAATGGCCTGAATTCGGGTACTCGGATTCGTCGGAGACAGAGGTCTTACCTCATGGGGAATTTATATTTGGAGAGATTCTTGCTGCTCTATCCACAAGTCTTCTTCCATGGGTGATGCTTCCTCATCCACGCCTTCTTCATGTTAGTCATGGCTCGACTCTGGTGGTTTTCTTTCTTGTTCTGTCACCTCAGTGGTCATTCTTCTTTGTAGCACTATAGACTGCTCTCTTCTTTCTTCCCTTCTTTTCTGCATCTTCTCTCTTTCTAACTTCTGCAAGTTCGACATACCTTTATGTGTCACTGTCTGTTCGATTTCCTTCTCAGGTCAACTTTTCATTGTTGGTGATGGTATTTTCTTTAGTCGGCTAACATTCTTTTTACTCTACCCAAACACATGACCAGCTACCCCCCCATAGCCTACCCGACACTTTAGAAAGTTTGCATAGTTCTATTTATTTTCTATTTCGACTAGATTTTTGTTTTGCGGTATAAAACTGATTTGGTGTTTATCAAAATCGCAGAGAGTTGTAAACTTTTTTTCAAGTATTGCACTCAATCGGTTATCAACTTTGATGTGTGCAATATATAGTCATTGATTTGATTAAAACCAAAAGACACGTCTTTTTATTTAAGGTTAACATATAATATTTGTATTGTTATTTTTTAATATTATTTATGGCCTACATGTAATATTTTTTATTATTTTTTATTTTGTTAGGAATGAATATTACAGCATCTCTCCATACATGGTTTTAAAACCATATGCAATGCTTTCCTAAAACCATGGGTTGTTTAGGAGGCCTTGCACATGGTCTAAAAACCATTTGCAAGTCTCACCTAAACCATGTACAATAAAACCATTGGTTATTTAGTAGGCCTTGCACATGGTTTTTTAAAACCATGTGCAAGGCCCTCCTAAACCATGTACAGTAAAACCATGGGTTGTTTAGAAGGACTTGCACATGGTTTTAAAACCATGTGCAAGGCCAACATCTTTTTGGGAGAGAATTCAATTTTTTATTTTTTATTATTTTGTTTGGTAGAAACATTACAACATCTCTCCCATGTTGTGTTTTTTTGTCATTCACATTTTTTTGCAGATAATTAAATTTTTACCTTTTTATTGTTTTGTTAGTAAAAAACATCACAATATCTACCCCAAAAATTTTACTTTTTTGTCATTGTGTTAATAAAAAACTTTACAAGATCTCCCTCATATTATGTTGATTTTTTGTAGACATTTATTTTAAACACAAGTTAAAATAGTATTATCCATTCTTTTACTAAATAGTATGATACATTTATTCTTTTAATTTGGTGGGAGCTACACTTTTCAAGCCGACATTAAATGGGAGCAACTAAAAGGAATTCGGCTTTAATTAGGCTTTATGCCATATGTATATTTTAATGTACAGTTATTATAAAGAAAATGAACGAATTTATATAAAATACATAAATGATAACAAACGAATTTATATAAATATATATAAATGATAACAAACGACTTTTGTATAAAATTATGATCTTTTGAAATTTGAATTTTTTTAATGTTTGAAGCAGCATAGATTTTGATATTATCTTTCCCTGCATCAAAATTGGTTTCGGATAATCATATAATTGTCTATAAATTTTCACATAAAAATAAATGATCTTTTGCAATGATCACATAAAAATAAATAAAAATAAATGATCTTTTGCAATGATCACATAAAAATAAAAATAAATGATCTTTTGAAATGATCACATAAAAATAAATGATCTTTTGCAATGTCTATAAATGATCACATAAAAATAATGATCTTTTGAAATTTGAATTTTTTTAATGTTTGAAGCAGCATAGATTTTGATATTATCTTTCCCTGCATCAAAATTGGTTTCGGATAATCATATAATTGTCTATAAATTTTCAAAAAATTGAGTTTGCCCAATCATAATTCATTGTGCTTGATATTGGTTATAGCATCTACTATTCACCGCAAATGCGATGAAGCAAATTCAGAAAAGGGTTGAGTTTGCTCAAACATGATTCGGTGTGCTTGAGATTCGTTATAACATTGATTATTTACCACAAATGCGATAAAGCAAAGAAGTAAACTGATGAACTGACGATTTGCACCGATTGGACGACCGGCCGCGTGTGACTGGTCACATCCGACATGACCGGTCGTTTGATCGGTGCAAATCGTCGGGCAAGTAGGTCTCGGCTAAAGGAAATTAAGAAAAAGGGGTTGTTGGTAAATTTTGTAATCACGGAATGGATAGATAAAAAAACCATATTGAAGTTGGCAATTCTTCAATTAGTACACTATTTCCATGAACATTTTAACTTGTGTCAAACTCGTTGTAGTAAACTATTGATTAATACTGGTAATCTTCTCAATATCTACATACAACTCTCCTCCACCAATCACGTTTTCTAAGATAAAGCAAAGGCCCTTTATTGCACTTGTATTTCTTCAAATTGTTGATCAAATTAGTTGTTCATGTTTTGGTGCCCTATGTTCTTGAATATTAGTATGTCATCTATAAACATTATTACAAATGAATCAATAAATAAGAATAGCGCATCATTTATCATCTAATGAAATTTGTATTTTTATTACATAATCTAAAATGAATTACTAATCATGTGTACAAACATTATATAATATATAACTTTTTTTTCCACATGCCTTAGTCTTTAATACTTACTTAATTGTAACCCAACTTGAGGTCGAATTTTTTGAATAACTTGATCTCTTGTAATTGGTCCAATAAGTCATCAACCCTTGGCAAAGGATATCTATACTTAGGTGATAATTATGTTGATGTCTTGATATTCAATATAGAATATCCATCTCACATCCTTGTTTCTCACTATGATTGATACAACATCATACCAACTTGTACCATGGTTACATATACCTATGACAATTTTATTTGTCTTTTACTTACGTCATATGGTCCAAACCTTGGTTATATTAGTCTAGGAAGGTATGTGGGGGGTTTGGCACTCATTAATGCACCCAAGTGCCCTATTTTTGGTCAACTAAGAGCATGATCACCCTTATTAATGTCATTTAAGTCCTTGGGGTGCTCCACTCAAAAAATGGAAATGGTTTGACCATAGGTTCCTATGCATGTATTTGGGTGGTTTTTGGCCCTTTTGGACGATTAAATGGTTCCTAGAGCCACTCCCACTCACCCATGCACTTCTTCACTCCTATCCTACCATCATTTATGTCCTAGCACAATTCACCCATGTTGACATGGCTAGTCGTGACCATTTGAGGTGGTTTGGGAGCTCATTGGTCAACCTAGGAAGGTTTTGAGGCCCAATCTAAGCTTGCCACATTTATGTCACCAACTTTCCTCCGAAGGCTAACCATTTTCTCCCAATGTATTATAAATATGTAGCACACATATTTACAAGTTGTACATTAATAGAAACTTTAGTTATTGGCACCATCTATGTGTGTTAATTTGCTCTCTTCTCACTTTTTTCTTCATGGTTTGTGAATAGTCTTTAATTGTGAAGATTCCCTAACCTCCTAGATCTTGTTGTGAATAATATTTGCACATGGTATCAGACCTCTTTGGAGATGAAAATGAAAACCAGAGTGTTTGAGTTGTTGTTTAGGGCATTTTCTAGAAAAAATTGAGTGTTTGCATTACAGGTACATGTAGTGTTTTGTCACAAAGTGCGCAAGGAGAAATGGAGAAGACTCATGTAATGCTTACCCCATTCAACTATTTCAAATTGAAGGCCAAAATGATTATCCAGATGAGGTCTAAAGGGTTCTACATAGTCACCATGGTAATTGAGGCCGATCCCAACTCTCATGTGGAAAAAACCAAGTACTTCAATAGATTAGACAAAGGAATTCAGGATGCTTTGCCTCAGTATTTCGAGATATATTCTCTTCCATGTGGACAGTCTTAGCACACCCAATGAATTTTGGCTAAAGCTTGAGTCACTATTTGGGAAGATTGATGAGATGAGAGGCCACCAACTCAAAAATGAGTTGATCTCATTGAGCCCAACTCACTTTGAGATGACCCAAGATTTCCTCACAAAGTTGAAATCGTTGGTGCTTCAGCTGAAACAATGTGGCATTGAGAAGAAACATGAGAATTTGATCTTGTCTATCATCTTGAATATAGTGACTGAGTATTTTTTGTTTGTCTCGACATTCCATTCAGGCAAGCTGAAAGTTTGAAATCAGAGAATTCCTCCACTAGAAGACTTCATGGAGTCTTTGATTCAAGAACAAGACAAGTTAGTGCAAATGGGTACCATTAAATCCACCAAGGATCAAGACCTTGTTGCAGGTGTGTCGAATCAATCCAAAGGAAAGAACAAATCCAAGGATTCGAAGCAGCAAAGAGTGAAGGAGAAGAAGCATTCAGATACAAAAAGATCAAGTTTAAATGATGAAGATTCGATTTATCCAAGAGAATGAAGAGTAAGAGAGTGAATCCCAAATGTGATTATTGCAGAGGTCCACATCATGAAAAATATTGCTTTAGAACAAATATTTAAATCATGACCAAGCTCCTTGAAGACAATAATATTGTTGTTCCAGAGTTTGCAAGAATAGGGGAGAACAAGCTCTCTTTGGAGCAAGAAGATGGTAAGCGCTTCTATGCTTTGGGTGATAGGGAGAAACATGTTTCTCATATCTCTGTTTTATATATCTTTGTTTTTTATTTATAGTCTGATATATAATATTCTGAAACCTGAATCCCTTCCTTGGAATAAACCCCAAATAGTTCACCAATGTTTCCTTAAAAAACTAGTCAATTTTCACTAGTTTTCGACTTGTCTTCTGAAAGATCTTTCCTACTCCATTAAAATCCTTCGTATTCTGATTATAAATGTGATATATAGGATGATATACAGTTTATTATAGTCATAAACTCATTTCCACAACCATTTCATGCCCAAAAGACCCAACAACCCTCAAGTTCCCTAGTTGGAAAATCTCAAAATTGCATTGTTTCCAATACTATGTCACTTGTGTATATTGTTTTTATGTCTTGCATATCATTCATTAGTTGGAAAACCATGTCATTGGCATTCATGGGACTCTTTTTCCACATGTCTATACTTGATATCACCACGTATGTTTCAAATTTCAAATCTCCAGACCATCCAAGTTCACTCAACTGTTAGTGTGATCTAGGTTCCCACTCTTTCCCCACTATGGACCCATTCGTTCATGGAGACAATATACCTCTCATATTTTATATTGTATACTAATTCTATTATAATATTTTATATTTTCATGAGTTTTTTTACAGATTTATGAAGGTGCGTGATCAAATTGGGAAGAAGATTCATGGTTTAATTCATGATATAGCAACAACACAAGAAACTGATTTTGTTGAGTCTTTTGATGTTATTTGGGAAGGAGTTTGTTGAGATATCCTTTCAATTATTGATTATGTTTCCATAACAGAGTATTCTTGTAGAAAAAATAATTCTTATGATGCTCCTCTATCAACAAATGATGACTTTCAAGGGCCCTCTCCACATGTTCTTTGTCTACAACACATTGATGCACTGATGCATGATCTTGGCATCCACAACATCTTCACCAAGTTTATCACCAAGAAGTTATTCATTCAGTTCATTTAAGTGAAGAAGAAGACTATTTTAAGAAATTTTTATCATCTCTGTGTCCTGTGCATTCTTGAGGGAGGATTTTCCCCATGAGTTTTTTCCTGTTTCAAAGAATTTTACACGAACAAATAAATTCTTGTAAGAGGTTACTTTATCCTTAGTTCCGAAGGCCTCAATTTATGTTGTGGTTAAACTAATTCAGGCTCAAGGGGAGTTTTAGAGTATCATACCACCTTGTACCATGGTCACATACACCTAGGTCACATTTTCATTTGTCTTGTACTTATTTCATATGGTCCAAACCTTGGCTATATTGCTCTAGGAAGGTATATGGGGGGATTTGGAATTATTAATGCACCTAAGCACCCTATTTTTGGTCAACTAAGAGTATTATCACTCTCATTAATGACATTTAAGTCCTTCAGTCACTCCTACTCCTTAAAATAGGTAACAGGTTTGACCAGAGTCGCCTATGCATGTATTTGGGTAGTTCTTTGCCCTTTTGGGCCATTCAATGTTGCTGAGAGCCACTTCCACTCACCCATGCACTCTATGATGCTTATAATACCCTGATTTATGTCCTAGAATGATTCACCCATGTTCACATGGCTATTCCTGACCATTTGAGGTGGTTTGGGAGTTCATTGGTCAACCTAAGGGTGTTTTGAGGCCCAATATAAGCCTGCCACATGTATTTCAATAATCCCCCCCTAAGGCTAACAATTTTCTACCAATGTATTATAAATATGTACCACACATATTTACAATTTGTACACTAATATAAACTTTATTTATTGGAACCATCTATGTGTGTTAATTTGTTCTCTTTTCACTATTTTCTACATAGTTTGCGAATAATCTTGAATTGTGAAGATTCACTTAGCTCCTAGATATTGCCCTGAATCATGTTTTCACAATTATTATGGGTGAAAAGGAAGTAATTGTTATAGTTTTGATTAATCCTCACTCCAACAACTATTGCAATTGGTTCTTCACTTCATTTTCTTCAATAATATGCCACCTCTATATCTTAATGTTAGGAAATCATGGTTTGGGAAACAATTGAATCTCATGTTTGATCTCTTTTTCGGATGACATTAAATGAGGTTATTAGAACACTTCCCTTTAGGATTCAATTAGTGGTTGCAATAGTTTTCTTCTTTCCACTACATGCCACTAATGATTCCCTCAACTCAACCTCATTTATTTATCCTTCTTGGTTCCCTTCTCTCAACAATATAAATATAAATTTATTTATATTTTTTATGATTATTTAACATTGGTGAGCACTAATCATGGGAATTTTAGTTCTATTAAAGTGTGCATTTATATTATATGATTTCCCATCCTGAACAAACCCATATTGTCTTTCTCTTCTTTTCAAAATGGATTCTCACAAGTACAAATATGGACTCCCAAATATTATTTTACAAACATCCAATGGCACCACATATTACACTACTATGAGTTTGTAGAGTTGAGAACTTAAATTTTTTTATTTTTAGCATAGGTGCCTCCTCCTCCCATTGTTAACTCGAATATTTCACCTCCTGTGGACAGTAAGGTGTTCCATTGGTCTGAATGGTTCAAATCCAGGACCAATAGATCACAGAGGTCGATAAATCTCCCTAGATGTTGTAGATATCTAGAATACAAGGCTTTGATAGTCCACCTGTGTACCTACAATCAAGCTCAACACGAAACAAATCAAAGCAACCAGAATATGATCTACTAATCTATGCTAGTGACTAAGGAATCTAGCAATATATATCTGAAATCAAACATCAACAATATATATGGGATAGAAAATCAACTTGCATTAGAAATATGAATAAGTTTACAACCAAGCCTTAGTGTTGACATGCATCTCCATGAAACCAGCTCTTCACCCCCAAAATCTCTAACTCTAGCTCTCTATGCTCTCTCCAAATGATCTTGGGCCAAGAATCAATCCAACAGCATAACAATACCTTCAATGTTCTCCCCTCAACCATGGCTATGACCTCATATTTATAGAGATTTAATGGATAGAGATGGTTGAGAAATTAGTGGGTGAGGTGGCCTCTAAGATCCTAGGGTGAGGGATCTTGAGCTCAACCAACCCACAACAGTAGGGACAAGGGATATATCAAGGCTTATCATCTAGAAGCCTCGAGAAGCTTCTCTTTTTCCCCTTTTACCCAGCGTACCGTGCTTCTCCTTCTATGACAGAGCGGTTCTGGTAATAACTTCCTATGGACCAAGGGAAATGGGTGGTGGCATTGCTTGTGGACAACTGATGAAAGGTGGTGCGAGTAGGGGTACCGCTCCTGGATAAAGGGGCATGCGTGGTGTTGGGAATTTGTATGACAGACTGATAAAAAACCATTTAGTCTTCACTCCAGAAGCTGGGATTCAGGGCAAGTAGGTATGTCAAAGGTCTTATCACATGATGGTGACAATATTTTGGTATAACAACTAGCCTTCATTGTTTATGCTCAAGTAGCGTGCCTTGGTTTCTATCTTGTATATCCTTTTTCCTTCAACAATTTTTCAAGTGTACTCTTGAAGAGTAGTCATCTAATGAGATATCATCTCCCTCAAATCCTTCTCAACTAGTAGATTTCTCATTGTAGGAAAAGATACCATGACCTTAGTAGAATATTTTACACATTCCAATTTATTGACATTGGAATTTCAATTCATCTCCCTACAATCCGAAAATCATGAATGCGATAGGTACTTGATTTTATTTTCGATTCTTTTGAGTGAGGAAAACTACTTTTGAATTCTCTCAGCCAAATGTGTATAGAATGAAGTCCTTGGAAAAGTATGTTGTCATAATGGTAGGGGATCCTACAATAGATTTCGTGATTTGTATGAAGGGTTAATTCTCACTTTTACCCAACATGAATTTAACATTCTTCTTTACCATGTCATTTAGGGGTATGACTATTTCTGAGAATCGTGGCATAAACCTGCGAACAAATTTAATCTTCCTAAAAAGGATTGCATAATATTCTTATTGTGTGTAAAACAAATATAGTGATTGATTCTATATTTTCAAATTTAATCCTCATTCCTTATTTAGACACAATGAACCCCAATAACTTTTCTTCTTCAATCGGAATATTGGAACTTTTGTGGTTTAATGAAATCTTGTATTTCCAACAACGATAAGAAAAATATGTCTTAGAGTAGTGAAATTATCATTCCACTTTGAGAAAATAGTCACATTGTTTAAGTAGATAATCATTGATTTAATAATCAATCACTAGAAACAAATATTTATTTCACTCTTAAAGGTACCACTAGCATTTGTTAACTCCAAGCTAATTTTTGGTATGGGTATGTTCCTCACTTTGTGCTAAGAAAAAATTAATTGATCTTCGAGGGATATCAATAATTGATTGTAACATGAGAATCCATATAGTAAAGAGAACATCTCTTAGTGTGACTCGCACTACAATATTTTTTCTATATAGGGTATTAGGTAATTATGTTTTTGAAATATCCATTATTAAGGTTTCAAAAATCAGCGAGTGAACTGATATATTCATTTTTCTTTTCGACGGGGGACAGGTTGGACACCCACTAGGTATGAAATACTCAAAAATAATCTTCACTGCAATCATATTGTTCAATTCCGTCTTTACAAGTGGTTCAAAAGTGGGATACATTTTCATAGCTTATGCCAGATTAGTTTAACATAGGGCTTGAAAGGGACAACATGGTACATGATCTTAGAATCAAAATTATTCATGTCATCATAGGTCCATGCACAAACATCCTTATATCATTCAAATAATTGAAAGAAGGCATTATTTTAAGAAGGAAAAAATCTAGTCCTAAGGTTGATATTTGCAGGTTATTTAAGTCTTGAGGTTTTCCAAATTAATATTGCATTGATGAATAGTAGGTTTTATAGTTTTTCACTTTTTAAAATTTGTTTCTCAGGTCATAAAACTTTTCTAACCTAATCATGGTTTTGGTAATAATATTTCAAGGGTTCCTTCTATCCTTTTCGTCTTGATATTCAAGAGGTTCAATGTGAGTATTCAAAGATTCTTGATGGTGTAACTTTTAAAATGTTTTCACTTAAGATATATTTGAGTGTGAGAAAATTAATAATATGTTCACATCATAGAACACCCTACAATTTCTTACATTATCTCGTATGGAATTTCTAAAATTCAATTCAATCGAAAATGCATTAGTTGTAAGTCCCTATAATGGAATCCATATAGAAGAAAGATTTTCAAGCATGCTAGAATTAGAGTTATAATTTCAAGGTATAGAAACCATATTTAAAGAATACAAATCATGTCGGGAAACCTCTCAACTTGAACTATAAGAACAAATAAAAAGAAAAGAAGAGACGAGAACGAGATTCCAAGAAAAATAAGGGTCGTGTCTAGAGACATCATTTAAGCACTTAAGCATAACATGTTATGATCAGAACATCAAAATGCATGATGAGAATGATATAAAATATCAAAGCTATATGTTAGATAACCCATAGGGTCTCCTATTTATAGTTTCTGTATATAACCAACTGCTTGAAAGTCGAGAATATTTGGTCTACAAGTAGGGTCTTTGGTCGAAAATATTTATGTAGAATATGCAACCTCCCAAAGAGTGAGTCGACTATAGAAGTTGTACTGACCATGGACATTTCAACCGTGGTAGGGACAACCATTTAGTCATATTCCCAAGTGATTGCTCAGTCGTTATACTAACTCTAGTCTACTACTCCACTAGTGGCTTGTCGTCCATTGATTGACTATCTCCATAATATCTAGAGGTGTGATGAACCATAAATATTGTAGGTTCTAGCACCTCCCCATCATTAAAAAAACTCTAGAGATTCAGGATATGAAATTATGTGTTCTTAACACCCCCCAGTAATTCCAGCTTCCCAAATCCCAAGCATAGACCGAAGTTTCACAAACTTAGCTTCTGGTAAAGGACTTGTAAAGATATCAATGAATTGATCATTTGTCCTTCAATAAAGAAGAGAGATAACGTTCTAATACAACAACTTTATCAAATAATGAACATGAAGCTCGACATGCTTCATATTTCTATGAGCAATATGATTATCAACAACTTGAATAACTCGCTCATTATTACAGTAAATAATAGTAGAGGTTTAAATAAGAAATCCAATCTCTTCATGAATCTATAGAATCCAAACTACCTATCTTCCTATATTGACAATACCATGATACTCGGTTTCTATGGTCGAAAGAGAGACTACCTTATGTTTCTTACATGACTAGACTAGAGGTCAACAACATAGACAAACCAAATAGATAGAAGTATATTTTCGATCACCAATGCCACCACCATAGTCGAAATTAGTGTTTCTAATGACTGATTTTGTACTGTGACAATACTTGATAACATATTGATAAGTACCTGTAATATAGTGAACAATTGTCTTTGTGGATTTCTAGTGACTTTCTCTAGGATCCTTTATGAATCTAAAAACCACATTAAAAACAAAGGAGATTTTTGGTTCAATATGTGTCAAATAAATAAGGATACCAAGAATATGTTGATAAAGAGAATTGTCGACTTGTCGAGAGTCACAATCTTTCAACAACTTCACTTGTGACTAATAAGTTGTAGAACATGACTTCCAGTCATCTAGATTGAATCATTTCAGGATATCCCAGGCATATTTAGGTTGTGAAATAAAGATACCATCATCCATTTGTAAAACTTGAATTCCAAGAAAGAAATGCAAAAGAACAAGGTTGGTCATTTTAAGGTATTAGCATGTTGTTTCTTCAAACCCAAAATAAGATTGACATTATTTTGACTTATGACTAGATCATCAACATACAATGCAACAATTAGGGTATCGCCATGAACATGTAATACATATATGTTGTGATGAGATTCACAATTTTTGAAACCAAGATTGGAAAAGAATCGATAAATATTCTAATACCAAGCATGAGGTGCTTATTTCAAACCATCAAAAAACTTCTTAATTTGACTGGTAGAAAAGACTAGAGTTTGTCACGAAAATAAGAGTTTTCTCCATATAGATTTCTACAGTTAGATGTCCATGAAAAAAGGCACTTTGACATCCATTTGGTGAACATCCCAACTAAAATGAGTAGAAATATAAAGTATCAGTCGAACATAATTCATCTTTGTGATAAGAGCAAAGGATTCGGTATAGTCGATCCCTTCTTACTGAGACAATCCCTTGGAGACCAAATGAGCCTCATGGCATTCAACAACACTGCCCTAGGTAAAATTGGTCTTATACACCCAAAGTTTGTAATGTGTCTGATACAGGATTTCAAACCATTCCATTTCTCGATGGGAGTCATGTCAATGATTGCTCTGGTGGGAACAAGATTTAGATGATAATTTGAGAAGTAGACTACTTCTATCCATAAACTCATGGCAATGTCCTTGGCTTGAAGTAAGCATCTGGCCATTTCTACCAAGTTCCAATTCTAACAATTCTTCAAATAAACCCACATAAATTGACAAAAATCATCAATAAATTTCAGAATATACTGTGGAAATTAAGACCAAGCTTAGATCAATTGAACACACAAGATTTCTTGAAAAACATGCATAGATTCACTCACAATGGAGACTATATATGGTTCATAAAACAAAATTATATTGATTAATTTTACATCATCCAACCTTATGAAAAAATAGGAGGTCCAAATATATAATTACATCAGATATTTGAATGCATAAATATTCCATTCAAATCAACACAAAAGTATGCTTACTAAATTAGTCAAAATCCCCCATAGGTGCATAAAACACTTTCCTAATATATCAATAAGGTAATGGATAGGATGAATGATTTGTTACATCTGATATGTGAAGGAAATTATACCAAATCATTCTTTTAGGAGAGAAAAATAAGGAGGGTGACGGTTGTGTAAAAAATAAGGAAGTTGCCTTAAAACTAGCTTTAACTTTTTGCCTTAAAAGCTGTTGGAAAAGTAGGAAACTGTGGATAAGGAAGGAACACACACTGACTAAACTGGGAATTCTGATGAGTTTCTAGAATTTGATCTGAAATATTTCAAAGGAAATCATGTAGGTATTTTAGGCATGTTTGACCACAAGAATGCAAGTGGATGCCAACTAGCTAGTGTAGGACCTAGGAAATTAACCAAAATGATTAAATTTTATATCCTAAGTATGGGAATCGGTTTTGATTATTCTAAAAAAACCTTCTAATCCTGAATGATGTAAAATATAAAAAATATATCATATATATAGTGCCTAGAGACAAGACTTAGTCACTATGTACATACTTCTTGTCCATACAAAACCTGGAAATACTAAAAAACCACAAAGGGGAAAATACTCCCTTAAACCTGGACATGAACAAAATTGTATGAAATATTATCTTCAATAAGTATTCACCACATTGTCATCTATCCTCTATAGTTATTTGATATTGATGAAATTATTCTCAGAAAACACCTTGGTGAAGATGTCTGCAACTTGTTCAGATGATGCACAATAAAGCAGAGCAATGACCCCATCATGCACAAGTACTTTGATCTAGTGCATATGGATATCTATGTGTTTGGTTCAATGCCACTATACTAGATCAGTTAATATTTGAATGGTACTTTGGTTGTCACAATACATGAATGTAGAAGTTTCATATTCAATCCCAAACTCTCCAAGTATACCCTGCAACCACACACATTGGATAGTTGCATTGACATCTCCTCTGTATTCTTCCTCTATAGATGAAAGTGCAATAGGAATTTGATTTTTACTTGACCATATAATTTTCCCATATGCAAGAATAAAAGCATATACAAAATTTGTTTTCCCCTCAGTTTTATCTCCTTCCCAATCATAATCAGTAAAACCAACTAACTCTAGGTCAAATTTTGCAACATAGTGAATACCATGTGTTCTTGTTCATTGTACAAAGTTTAGGATTATTTTTTCTTCACTCCAATGGATGCTATGATTCTGGTCCATGTGTCTAGAATCCACTCTCACAGTATAGGATATATCAGTGCAAGTACGTGTCAAATAAAGAAGATAACCAACTAGTTTCCTATACAGTGTGTTGTTTACCAATTGAGTGGACTCCGCTTCTTCAACCTTAACTCCTGAAAGGAAAGGAGTATTGTTTAGATTGAAATACTTCATGTCAAACTTTTTAGTGGGATTGAAGAATACTTGGAATGATGTACTTTGATTCCAAAATCTGATTCATAAATTTCAAGCCCCCAAAATTGGCTTAACAGTCCCAAATCGGTCATGGAGAAAGAAAGGCTCATTGCACCCCTCAAGGAAGCAATTTATTTCTTGCAAATTATTGTGATTAGAAGGTTATACACATAAAAAAAAAAAATTATTATTAAAACATGAATCATATTCAAATATAAATTTGGATGATACTTTCATCTACTATAGTTCAATGATACTAAAATTCCATAAATCTCGGCATACCAAGTTCTGGGAGCTTGTTTTAGCCCATATAGTGATTTCTTCAACTTGCACACAAGAGATGGATTAGAAAAAAAAAACTTATTGGTGTTGCATATATATTTATTCTTTAATATATGCATTTAGGAAATAAATTTTCACTTCCATGTGATGTACCTCCCATTGCTTGGAGGCTGTAGTGGCCAAAACTAGTCTTATGGAGTCCATCTTTGCCACTAGTGAAAAGGTCTCATTGTAGTAAATTCATTGGAATTTGAAGAAGACATTGGAAATTAAACTTTCCTTATATTTTAGAGGATATCCATCATAAACAAACTTTGTCTTGAATACCCATTTGCACTTGACTAGCTTTCTCCCTAGTGGGACATTGATTAGTTCCCATGTCTCATTCTTATGAAGTGAATCGTATTCCTCCTTCATGGTTGTTGTCCATATTGGATATTATGACGGTTATTCATATGTTTTTGGATATTATTCAACCATTATACAACACTTCTCAACAAATAATGGGTCCTTCATAGGAAGGGCACTCTCGTATTGAGATTTAGTTCTTCTAGGGTCACTAGGATTCCCAGCTGGTTCCCGAGCTATAGGAATGATAATTGCTTCCAAATTTGGAATTTTTGTATTGATAGGATATGAAATTAAATAATAAATATAAGAAATATCATAATAATAAAACTCATTAGTCTCTTCACTTACATTCAAAGGTGGTGGTGGTGAAGAAGACTCTCTAATTTCTACCGCCGACATAGGCACTTCTTCAAACGAAACACTCCTTTCAATAAAGGCTCTTTGAGTACTCATGTTGATCATAGTGTAAAATTTGTAATAATAAAAATACTCAACAAATAGGAACTCTTGAATTTGGAGTTCCAAATCCTTCCTCTTGTCTATTGGAATTATGGCCCATGACTTAGAGACAAAAATCTTGAAATGAGACATATTAGGCTCGTGTCCACTCCAAGATTGGAAAGGAGTGATTACATAAATATGATTGTGAGGAACACTATTATGGATGTAGGATGCATATTTTATAGGTTCAACCCAAAAATTTGGTGGCAAAGTCTTAGATCCATCATGAAAGTAGCCATCTATTTCAAAGATCTATTCTTCCTCTCAACAACAACATTCTGTTGAGGTGTGTAGGGAATAGAGTTCTTCATATGAATACCTTAATCTTTACATTAATTAATGAACTAAGAATTGAGATGCTGAATACCATTATCATATCTGAGGATCTTGAGTTTCCTTCCAAACTCGTTCTCAACCAAGTCTTTGAAAACCTTGAAGAGGTAAAAAAATTCAGACTTTTGTTTGAGGAAGTAAAACCAACAGTATATGGAAAAGTTATCTATTAAGGTTAGGACATAATTGGATTGAATCATGGAAAATATATGCGGAAATGGAACAAAAATTTCATTGTGGATTATCTCAATGAGTGCAGAGGTTCACTCATGATTGATTCTCACATACTTATGCTTTGGGTGTTTTCCTAGAATGCAACCCTGATAGACTCCTTTGGAAAATTTGATCTTGGTAAGACCTATGACCATATATTTGTCACACAAATATGAAAGGTATTTTTAATTTATATGGTCAAACCTATCATGCCAAATATTACTAGATTCATTAGCATGAGTGATGAGAGAAGAGGGGTTTCAGGAGGGAATGAAGTGTGAGAACTTGTACTGTTTTGAACTGTGACCCACAAAACCTTTATCAATGAATCTACTATTCTAAATATCATAGATTTCAGCATAATTGGGATTAAAATTAACCTTGTTAGTATACCTGGTGTGGGTCATCTAATAGACTGACAAGAGATTAGTAGCAAGACATGGGACATACAAAACATTATTGAAAGAACCATGGTCAAGATCTATTCTACCATTTCCCTTAATTTAAATTTTAGAGTTATCTCCCAATAAAATATTTGATCCATTCAAATCATCTAGGGAGGATAAGACATTCCTTGTCGAAACCATGTTCCTAGAATATCCATAATCAAAGATAAAGGAAGGAGACCTTATAGTGCTTGCAACCATGGCATGAACTCTCTCCTTGTATTTGAAACTTGATCCTCCTTCCTTCTTCTTTACACCTTCAAGAAGTGGAATGTTTTGTTTTCCCAGTAGTTGAGTTGACATATCTATTTTTTTCTTCATGAAATATCTCTCAGGATGAAATCCCTTACCATAGTATGCACACTTTCTCATTTCACCTTTAACTTTCTTCTTCTGGGAATTCTTCTTCTTGGAGTTTGAGGAGTCCTCATTAGACTTGATCGTGTCTCCCTTTTGATCATGAGGCTTCTTATCCTTCTTGTTTCCTTTTTAATCCACCTTTGAAACTATAGAAAACTATCATGTCCCCGTCCTAATGAGACTACCAGTTAACAATGTTTCACCAACCTACTAGTTCCCTAAGTTAGGGTGGATGAATTAATCTTGCAATAAGGGAGAAATGGGACCAAAGAGAACCTTATTTTACCATATACACATAAAATTGGGTCATATAAATAATAAATATGGATATAATAAAGTGGCATTGCTTCATGAAGACACTTGGAGGTTCATTGAGACATTGGGTGCCTAGATTCCTCCTTACACTTGTCATGACCTAACATCAAATTCAAAATTATGAGGAAGATAACATTCTTGGAAGGTGAATATGTGTGATGTAACATTATATGATCCCAAGGATTCGAATGAGTGAATATGAATAACTCCCCATGGAAGAGGACGAGACTAGGAAGCAATTATGTGCCACTTGGATAGAGATTCCCTCTGTTTTATGACAATGAGGATGGAAGATTATATGAAAAAACTAGACCTGAATGCATACCTAATTGTAGACCCTTAATAGTATGACATGTGAGAGATAAAATATCCACCAATAGGGCACATTTGGAGGTTGGCGTCAACAACTCAAATTTGGAGGAAGATTGAGGGATGAGGAGAAGGACAAATGTCATAGGGGTTACTAAACACCAATGATGAGTTTGAGGAAGCCTATGAGAGGGAATTTGACCTTAGAGGAACTTATGAGAGTTATAAAAAATATTTCATGAAGATGGAGAATGGGTTTGACCATTTCATAATTTTCCTTTGGCATTTTGGAAAGCAATAGCTTGTCCATTGCATAGTGAGTGCTCACTCTCCTTGCTAGTGATCCAATTTCGAGGGATTTAGATTGTCATCCAAATTGGTTTCTTGTAGATGCCACATTTACCTCTAATTTGGATAATAATGTAGTTATTTTATTGTGTATAGGTGGTTGATACAGTTCAATATCTATCTCTTTCCCAATTCTCCCATTCCCTACCTCCCAATCCCAACGTTTCCACATGATGGCGTAGTAGTGTGGATGATGATTGCGCCTTGTTGATTTCAGCTGATTCCAAATAATGGGTGATTGATGGTTGTCTCTGTATTATGTCTCCCCATACTCCCTCTAATTCAAATTATCAGAAATACATATGCAAAAATGTCGACATTTTCCAGGTATTGTTTGACTAATTTCCATGTATTGGTTTCCATTTCAAAGGAGTCAGTGTATCTGATTTGTGTTGACAGGTTACTCTGATGTTAAAGGATTTTGAGTAGTATATTTTTGTGCTTTTAATGATCTATACTCCTCATTCCCTATTCTGAATAATTTCATGTTCATTTTATGAGTCGAAGTTAAGTTACCACTACCATTTCCCACGAAGCAATAACACTGAAAATATGCATTCGAATGTGAAAATTTATAACTCTATTTGCCAAACTTATTTCCACACGTAATGAAATTAAATTAAGTATAATATCAGTCATGATACTATTTTTGTCAATTTTTGAGGTTATCTCATGAGTTCAGATGCCATTTATGATCACACCCTAGGGGAAATTTAACCACAATTTACTAGTAATTTTCTCGTTTTTTCCAATTACCCAAAATCGAGTTGAAAATGTATATAAACTATGATAAAGAAAACAAAGAGTCCAATTATTGGTCCTAAAAATCACCGTATCATTCCATACAAAATTTGAAACCCTCTTAGGTCATTCAAAGCCCCTAGAGTCAAGACTAGTCAATACATTTTTGCCCCAAATTGTTATTTTGTTGGCTATTTTCATCTTGGGTCATTACAGTGGTACCAGAGAATGATGTTAGAACATGTTGGAGTTCTCTATTCATGTTTCCTGATGATTATCTCCATCCATTAGAAATTGAGACTAAAGACATTAACAGTGGAAGAGAAAAGAGCGAAGAAGTTAATTCTAGGTATGAGGAGGTTATTAAAAACTAGGATTTAGAGATAGGGGGGGGGGGATATGGAAGATAATGAGGACACCAACACATTCAGGAAGACAAATCTTTAAAATATGACAAAATATTTTATGCAAGGGTTCGAATTGTTGGCTAGCTAACTTGTGGGTAAGTCAACACATGGGAGTAGTAATAGTACACCTCATGATGAGAATAATACCCATGGGGAAGCCATTTTTTCAAATACTATACCTCATAACTGACCCCATGAATTCAATAATCAAAACAGACCTGCAAGTCCTAAGTTTTTAGAGTCCAAACAGGGCCCTTACACTACTTATGATGTGAGGAAAGCATCAAATGACTCTCAGCAACTAAGTGATGAATGCAGGAAGGTACTACCTTTAGATCAGTTAACCAGGGTCTCTATTGAGTTTAAGAAAGGAGGAAGTGGGAATAGGGAACCTCCTCTTAATAAGGAATTAAATTATACCATGGGAAAAGTAACTATTTCATCCTTTGAAAGTTCTTCCCAAATTTCTGCTAGCGCTTGGTTGCAAAAATTAAGTGGGTGTAGCGGGGTTTTCACCCTTGCTACGTGCAAAAGCACCTCCCTTCTGTCAATGAGACAGGAGGTTAGAATTCATGAAAAGGAAGCTACAATAAACAAACAATATTAGAAACATTAAATAAATAAATACGGTTATACTAAACAAAAATGAAAAGAATAACAATTATACCCTTCTTCTTAATATGGGCCACCGTGCCCTGATCTTGGATATGGGTCACCTCTCCACAGGCTGGTTGGTATGGAGGATGCCTCAACATACTGGATGGGAGATGGTGTGGCTATGAAATGATGGCTATGTGAAGTGAGTATTTTGAGAATGATGGCTTCTCAACATACTCACGGAAATAGAATAATGAAAAAGGGATAAGAATCTTGTTGATGGAGACCTCCACACTATTTTATAATGTGTTTTTAGGTGTTTTGGCCTTTTATCTCTTTTAGGGTTTTGGAACCCTATTTAGGGTTTTAAGCCCTATTTAGGGTTT
This sequence comes from Pseudotsuga menziesii, assembly GCA_001517045.1. Taxonomy (NCBI): domain Eukaryota; kingdom Viridiplantae; phylum Streptophyta; class Pinopsida; order Pinales; family Pinaceae; genus Pseudotsuga; species Pseudotsuga menziesii. The sequence goes on along the minus strand of LPNX010061195.1, from coordinate 158,649 downwards.
TTAGCCCCTTTTTTTGTTTTTAAGCCCTTTTGAGGGTTTTTAGGCCCCTTTGTGGCTTTTTAGGCCCTTTTTTATGTTTTCGGGGATTTTTGAGAGAGAATAAGGGTAAATGATAGTTGTGAAGGTCAAAAATAAAGGAAAAATGGTAAGAAAATGATGTATGTATGTGGTTTAGGCCATGTAGTGATAGGCGAGCAATTTTTTGTGTTAAAAATGGGTATTTCGAATTAAATCCTATGGTTGAAGAATATGCATTGAAAATGGCCATTTTACATCTTGAAGGGGAAGCTAGTGATTTGTGGTTCCATGGTCTTATAACCTTGGGACATGATCATATTTTATGTTATGAGGGTTTCTCCAATCCATTAATGGAGATATTTAAGAGGAAAGACCCTGAACTTCCTTTCGTTGGAACTCCTGAAGCATATATGTTAGAATTTGAAAAGCTTTCAGTAATTTTTTCTGATGTCTCTATGGACAGGTTGGTTTTACTATTTATTGAACGCTTAACAGAACCTTTGAGAGGGATCGTGAAATCCCACAAGACAAGTACATTGAAGGATTCCATGAATTTGATACGTGACTTGCAGAATGTGTTTCCAAAAACCAAATGCCCCCTAAGCCTAATTTCCCTTACAAATTCAAGGAAGGTAAGAAACCATGGAAAAAGGACTCCTTTTCCAAAAAGAATAAGGGAGGGCCAAGCAAGAAAGAACTCATAAGAAATAAACTATGCTTCACATGTCAACAACCTTAGCTTCCGTGACATAAGTTTGGAAAGGGGAAGGGACACTACATTGAAGATTTCTCTAAATATGAGGAAGAGAGAGAGGAGGAAGAAGCACAACTTGAAGCCCAAGAAGAGGGGTATAAAACAACATAAGAAGAAAAACCCACTCCTGATATAGGAAAATTTGTAGTACTTTTAGGTGTACCTAGATTTCACACCTTTAGGCTCAAGGGTAACATACAAGGCCAAAAGGTTATGCTTGTAGTGGATGGAGGAACCACTCATAACTTCATATATGCAACCTTGGTGGAGAGGAGAAAGTTACAAGTTGAAACTTTTGATGGTTTCACAATCATCATTCCAGGTAACAATTCTATAAACTGCACCAAATGGATTCCAAATATTCAAGTTACTATAGGAAATTCTACTATCACCGACAATATTTATGTAGTGAATGTGGTTGATACAAATGTGGTTTTTGGATTCCAATGGTTGTATTCTTTATGGGAGGATATAGTGAACTATCAAGTCCCTGAAATGAGTTTCAAAAATTTGGAAGGAAAACCCTTCTTGTTGAGAGGAATACACACTTATCCAAATCAAGTAGTGTCCTCTCATAATATTAGGTCTATATTGAGGCATGGAGACGTATAATGGGTTGTTGAATGTCTCATTACATATTCTAAACCTCACTCGAAGGTTTCCAAGTATCCTAAGGAGTTAGAACAGTTATTGAGTAATTATGAGAGGGTTTTGGAGACCTTCCCCGAGGAAGACCATAGGTGGAGCATACCATTGAGTTAGATATAGGAACCCAACCCATCCAAATGCAACCCTATAGGTACATGAAAAGGATTCGAGATGAGATTGAGAACACCATTAAAGAACTTTTGGAGTTGGGTCTCATAAGGCCTAGTTCAAGCCCATATGCTTCTTCACTTGTTATGGTAAAGAAAAAAGATGGAACTTTGAGGATGTGGATTAATTTTAGAGATTTGAATAAGGAAATGGGTGATTCCATGAAGATGGGTAACACTTTTTGGCCAAATTTGGCGATGAAAACTTGATTTTTTACCCATGTGCTAGATAGAAGCCCTCAAAACACATATATGCCATGTGAATTTTGACTTGCATTAAAAAAAAAAATTGTAGAATATTATGTTGGATTCATAGTGATATTTTTTTAAAATATTTCGATGTCATTTAATGTGTGAATTTTTGCATTTAATGAACTGTGTGACCTTAAAAATTTGAAGAAGTTAATAAGTGGCTTGTGTCCACGTAGAGTAATTCAATCTTGCATTAATAATTTAAAAAAAATAAATATATGAGCATGATCTACATAAAATGCAGTGTGATGTGCATATTTTTTTGTTAATTTTTTTCGCATTATACAATTATTTATTATTTTTCGAAAGTGACCACATTCGATTTCAGCATCGTTTTAAACACATATTTGTCCACATAAAGGAATTTTTTCTATTTTTTCAAAAATTGAAAAACCAAAGATACCCTTTTGAACAGGACACGTCGATATGTGATGTGTGCATTTTTAAGAATTTTTTGGCTGTGTATTTTTAACTCTGCAGATTTTTCTTTGAGCTGCTTTGAAGTTGCAGTGTGGTTTTCTAAGTATAAGTTTTAGAAGTAAATAAAAAATAAATATTATATGGATGCCAAAATGCGTGTATGATACCTCAATGGATAGAATATTAGTTGGTGAATTTATCAGTATCAACTCCACTCAGTTATGTGCTAGGAATGGCAGGGTTTACACCTCTGCAAGGCACAGGAAATTTTCCATTTGTTTGAATGAGGGCTAAGTCTGTTTTTTTAAGCCCTCGACCGAGGTATTTAAATACCTCGGTCGAGGTATTGACAAGACCTCGACCGAGGGTTTGTAAATCCCTCGACCGAGGGTTTAACAAACCCTCGATCGAGGTCCTGTTAATACCTCGGCCTAGCTATTAGCTTGGTCGAGGTCCTTTGGAGAAAAAGCCCGAGAGTGAAATATGATTTTCACTCCAAACTTTTGATTTTCAATGTCGAGACATCTGCATGATGTGGTCAAGGCCCATTTATTAATACAAAGTCATTTTAATTTTTTATTTATTTTATATAAATGAAAATATATTTTATTTTTACATCCATTAAGTAATTATAAAGTAAAATTATAAATTTTCAAATCATTCGATCATATAATTGTTTACTTAACTCTTCCTTGTTTATTTATGTATAAGCTTTTTCAGGCTTCTTTTCTCTAAATTTTAGTCGTCATCATCCTAGTTATCAATGGTCATGATTACTCATTGAAACAGTAATCGACGATCAAGATAAATATGATAGTTAACACTTGTCCATTTTTATGACAATGACTAAGGCCACAATTTGACTTTTTGATCAACAATGTTTACAACATTTTCATGGATTTTAATTTGACGCCTTTGAACAAAGCGCTGATGTAGTCCTTGAACAGATTGCCCTTCACAACTGCACATATACAGAACAAAATGTAACGAGCGACCATCTGCATAAAAGAATCAAGATTAGCAATTTCTGCGACATATTTTTGCAGAAATGAGATATACCCATAGAGACAGGCAGCAGATTGAGCAGCAAAAAGACAATGGAGAAAATCCTTCTATCTGTCGATTGAGGCCGCATCCCCCCAAAAATTTTGAAATGGAGTCGGAGGAAAATGTATCAAAAAAGTTTAATTTGAATTTGAATTAAAATTGAGCGGCATTGCAAACAACTGTCCCATCACACAGTGCTGGCAAGTCAGTGGTCTTCGAAATCAGAAAAACGGCAGAGGCCACATCGGCGTTGGAATGCATGATCGGAAAACACATTGCCGGAAAAGGACCTTACCAATATCATGGATGTATCATATACATCACCATACTCTATGCCATGGATATGCCATTGAGAGTTCGTGTGTCTCTGACATTGACAGAGTCGTCTTAAAGACGATTCTATCCAGTATATAACGCTCGCTGAGTAGGACGAGCCCACTTGTGCTCCGTAACTTGTAAGGGGAATCGCATTGGGGATCAGCTGAAGTGTGTGATATGTTTCTTTTTGCATTAAACCAAGGAGCGCAATAATCCATGCAATTCACTTGATGAGCTACAAGTTTTGTCGACCTGGATCTGGATTCTCAGTACAGATTTGTGCTGTCATTAAAGCCTAGAGCCTAGAGCTAGGCGGAACAGGACGAATAAGATAAAACTTAGTGTTTTCAGGGTCATATCACATAATTGTAGTTTTTTTAAATTAAAAATTATATACTAATAAGGAGCTGAGTATTTTTTGTATTTAAAATCTTTTACTACTGAGTGATTCCATGAAGATGGGTAACACTTTTTGGCCACTGCGTCTACAACTTTGTTGCCCTTCCGTCGAACGTGCATAAAGGTGATGGCGGGAGCTAAATGGAGAATGTGAGACAGTTCCTCAACTTTACTCTCCCATCACCAGTTGCGGGAGAATTTGGAGGTCGATGAACTAGCTTGAAGTCTGGTTGTTAGGTCGATGATAAGGCGAGAGTCACCTTCAACCAGCAACGGAGACCACCCATTGATATTCACCCAGCGAAGACCATGAACTAAGCCTTCCAATTCTGCAAATTTATTGGAGCTCTCACCCAGATCTCCCCAATAAACCCCCATCACATGCCCCTTGTGATCACGAGCCACTCCTCCATAACCGGCCAGCTCGGGATTACCTTGTGCAGCCTCGTCAAAGTTTAACTTAATAGATCCTGACCCGGGGGGTGACCAACAGTCCTGGTTGTTACTTGCCTGAGATATAGCTAGGTTCCTGCCTTGATAAGCTGGGATAGTGGTGACGCCCCATTCGTTCAAAATCAGATGTTCCTGGATGCTAGCTTTGAATTCCTCCCCTGTCCACCGTGTGAGCCCTAGAGTTTCTCTAAGGTGTAGCTCAATATTGAGCCACGATTTTTCTGGAGGTCGCCCTTTCTCATCAAATATTCTGCCATTGTGTTCTTTCCATATTTCCCAGACCAAGAAGCCAGGGAAGAGCTCCCATAGTCGATTCAAGATAGCATTCTTGAACACCTTTGGGGGGCAGCTGGCAATAGTTTCAAATGGATTTCCTTTCACACGGGCCCCTTGTCTGAACTGTTTCTCTCCTTTGTCCCATAGCTCAGATGCAAAATAGCATTCATCAAGGAGATGATTCATAGTTCCGGAAGCTGAGGAACACAAGACACACCTGGAAGGCCCAATCATGCCTCTTTTTAGCAGGTTATCCCACGTAAGGATTCTTCTTCGGAGTACAAGCCAACAAAAGGAAGCAATTTTCGGCCAGAGGTTATGGTGCCAATTTTCGGCCAAAGGTTATGTGCCTTCTGATAAAGGCTGATAGATTTCATTCGCGCTAGCCTTGAATTCAGTCCATTCATTTTTGCGAGAATCATATATTTCCATGACCCTATCCTTACCTTCCCTAGGATTTCTTCCAGTGATTAGAAAACTGCATCTTGTACAAGGATCAAAATAAAAACCATAGAAATCCCACCATGTAAGTTCATTGCAAGCGGGTAGTTGAATCCATGATCTAGACACAGGATTGCAGATGTATTTGGATTCACCTGCACCAGAACAACAAAGTATGCCTTTGCAACTGGCTAATATAGTCTTCAGGTTTGGAAGGAAATCGATTGATAATCTATGGAACTTGTAGCTATTTTCCATGCTAATCCAGAAATATTTGATGCCATATGAGCCCTCCTTGCGTGAAATGAGAAAGGCCGGAGTACCAACAACCATTAAGCTGGAGGTTAACTCTTTGAATTCCAAGGATTTAAAAATATTGTTCCAGCGTTTGCATACTAGACACAACCTGAAAATTGCTATCATGGGAAGTCTAGCCAAAATTTGAAATCACAACTCTTCTGTCAATCTATTCCATGTCTCTTATACAATTTCCGTTTCATCAGCTCGTCGCAACTTAACATTGCTCACCTCCATGATAGAAAAAATATCTTTCACAGAGATATGAATGAGCAAATCGCAGGAAATAGATCAATCATATTAAATAACTTCTACAA